>OX439486.1:20570159-20828119 GCA_949320155.1 Melangyna quadrimaculata
AACAAAACTGTAGTTCGAAATTGTTCAAGAAAACAATTGAAAAAGTCATAAAGTGTACGATAACATCCTGAAACAAATTAAAGCGCATTATTCACATAATTTTATATCACACGTTATTATTAACATAGTTTACACATAATTCATTTTAACTAAATTTATTTTTACAAGAATCACACAAATGCAAACAACCCTCATTGAAACAGAGTTTCCATATTGCCTAAACAAACGTTTCAGAATCATCATTTAAACTTTTTTCTTTTTCATATTTTTCTCTGTATATTTTTATACAAGTAAAACAACCAACTTACAACAACAAAATCAAAAACTATTTTTCACATCCATTTATCTTGAATACAAACCTTAAATGAAATAAAGAAGTACAAAACGAAGGGACAAAGTTGGGGGATCTTATAGATAAGAATTTATCTGAAATGTATTAAAAAAAATGTCTACTTTTTTCCACCCATCACTCACTTAGATGCTACTATTTTAGACACAAATAATTTCAATGTTTCATTTATTTTGAATTAAATACAGGGTGTCCCATCGTCACCGGGCCAGAGTCAAAAACTTAAGAGGTAATTTTCTCGTTTTCGACTTATAACGGTTTTTATGATTTTTGATCTTTTTCCTTTTAACTAGCTCTAACTTTGCCAAACTGCATCCGATTCTTGGTTTGTTTTATTTACACAAGGAGAGTAAGCACTCTATACTTGCCATACATTTTTTCTGTTTTTATTTGTTTAATAAATTTTAGTGTTGTATTTTGTTAAAAAAAAATGTCAAGTAGTTTTAAGGAAATAAAATCGGCTTTTCATAATAAAATAGAAAAGATTCCCCTTAATAAGGTGTTTTTGTGGAAAAAATGATGCCAACGTAAAAAAAACGACCTTAAAATCACAAAAAAATGGGTTTGATATTTAATTGTGGGAAAACCGTTATGCGCATAGAAAAAAATGTGTAGCAAGTATAAATTGCTTACTATCTCCTTGTGTAAATAAAACAAAAAATCAAGAATCGGATGAAGTTTGGCAAAGCTAGAGCTAGTTAAAAGAAAAAGATCAAAAATCATAAAAACCGTTATAACTAAAACTAAACGATCGTAATGATGATGGGATGACATAATGTGAAAGGACATAATTTCCATTCCATGGACCTTAAGTCTTCACAAATTGACATAAGGTCCATGGACACTATGTCTGACATAATGTCTAATCCAAAACGGTCATTAGGTCCATGGACATTATGATCAGGTCAAAGTGCAAATCGACCTTATTTCCGTTTGAAAAGGACATACTGTCCGTTTGGACAATATGTCCGTTTAAAAAAGACACAATATTCATTTGGACATATTGTATATTTTAGAATGATATTATGTCCATTTGAACATTATTTCCGTTGAAAGCAGACTTATAATCCATTTGAAAGAGACATAGGGGCATATTCATAGTCGCAAATAGACCCAGGTTTAACTAAACTACAGTTTAAGACAATTTTGGCTCAATGAATACAGACCGATTTAAATTACAAATTGTTGTTTTATATTTTTATAAGATAACTAACTTGGTATACTACACAAAAAGCTTCAAATATTTTTAAATGATAAACTTAAAAAATAGAATCAACGTCCGAAAATTCAACTAAATCTATGTTTAACTTAGACACAGCTCTAAAATGACTATGCATATGCCCATTAATGTCGAAATGGACATTATGTCCGCTTAAAAAAAAAAGAAAACCGACAGAATGTCCTCTATGGAAAAATGGCAAGACATTTAACGAGGATTAAAATGAAAATTTGCCAAAGAATCCTGCGACTCCCAAGCAAATTCAAGAAATGTTCGCAGATGAAGGTATTTTTAAAAAAATTTGGGGCATCCAAGTATGCCATGGGCGAGAAATTCTTGAGAGTTCGTGTCGCCTACAATTATAAAACTGATTAGCACTTCTCCACAAATGACTGATAGGAAATATGTGATGGATAGAACCTTCTCCGTTGTTCCTGCTTGTGGTTATAAGCAGCTTTTGATAATTTACATTCAGTATCAAGATCATGTAATTGTCTCATAATAAAAGTCTTATTAAAAGTTAAATTTGTTAATCGGGATTTGAAGTAGATACGCAAACATAAAGTATACAAAATTTAATAGAAGATTCTGTAATGCGTGATCACCGTGGGGGGGGGGCAGTGCGGCGGCTCGATTGCTCCGTTGTACTACCGCGCCACCGCGCGCATCGCGCCGCACCGCCACACCGCGCCAACCCGCCACCACACCGCCGCCGCGCGGTGATCACGCATTGCAAAATCGTCTATACATTTTTTTAAACTTTATGTTTGTGCATCTACTTCAAATCGCGTGTAACAAATTAAACTTTTAGATAATAAGACTCTTATTATTAAATGATCTTGATAAGAATGTAGTTATCAAAAGCTGCTTATAAATACAAGAAGGAACAACGGAGAAGGTTTCATCCATCACATATTATCCTGTCATTTGAGGAGAAGTGCTAATATAATTCCTTTTTGGAGCTTGGATATTACGTAAGTTTCAAAATAAATAAAACTGCCATAATGTCCATTTTTAGTTTGGACATTCTGTCGGTTTTCTTTTTTTTTAAACGGGCACCTTATGTCCGTTTGTGCAGACTTAAAGTCCATGGACATTATATCATCCCCCCGTAATGATCGCATAAATGATCATCTAAGGCAAAAACCAACATCTACATAAATCTCTATAAAGGCAAAAACCAACAAAACCAAGGAAACTGTAAGTTGATCCCGAATCAAGTATATTTTGTGTAATATGCAGATCCATATTAACAAATGGGCTGCTGTTTGGCCTTGACCATATACCTTATGGCAGCCATACTTAATACGCTGACTCCACAGACCATACATATGTCCAAGATCACAGCCACAATCCAATCAACAAACAGTGCATTTTTAATCACTGGGCAAATTATGTCATGTCGTTTATTGGCCTTTCACAACTACTTCTATCTTTTCCAACAAAATTCACTACATATTCAACAAAAACCAGAAAAAAACTCACGCGCACTTGAAACGTCAAATCATGGACAAAATTTGAACAGCGCTCATGTCTTATTTAAAAAGTTGTTATTTTCGACATGTCACTGCATGGATATCAATTTTTTGGATACATTGGATTTTTTCTAGACATGTTCATAACCCTGCCAACGTTCATGGCCTGTGGAGGAGAACCGTGCCGTAACGACCCCAAGGTAGGCGGCACGAAATCTTATACGTCATTTCGAAAAAAAGCTTGAGCATGTAGGTTTAATGTAGACAAGAAAAAAATCGTATGCAAGGGGGATCTATTTCCCCTCGTTTCGACGGGACACGGATGGGCAATTTTCTAAAAAATTGACTTAAAACAGAAAACAAACTTATAAAAAACAATGACAACACTAACAATGCCCTTATAAACCTTTTTGCAAAGCTAAAAAATAAATTTTTTTTAATGAACAGTTTTACAAAAAACTAATTTTCCAACTCAAAATTTTGAAAAAAAAAATGTTCAAACTATTTTGTTTTTTTTTTTTCAAAATTTTACAATATTAAGTACTATTCTATGCTATTATATCAATTTTCAGTCAAACATTGACCACCGACTGATTTTCGGATTTTTTTGTTTTCAAGATATTAAAAAAATAAAGAAACCAACTTGTTACTAAAAATAAGAAAAAAACGAGGTTGCTGATACTAGATAATCAATTGGTTATTGAAATAATCATTTATCCGGATTCTTAGTATTATTAAAAAGTTGGTTCATTTATTTGTTAAGATCTTAAAAAGTAAAAGTCATAGAACCATCCGCTTTCCAGTGTGTGACTAAAAATTGATTTTGAGTTTAAAAAATAATTTTTCAAAAACAGTTCATTAAAACAAATTTATTTAGAAAGATAATACAAGAAGATATTTCTAATTATGCAAAAAGGTAAATTAGGGCATTGTAAATGTTGTCGTTGTTTTTTAATAATTTGTTTTCTGTTTTAAGTCAATTTTTTATAAAATTGCCCCTACCGACTAATCGAGGGGGAATAGACCCCCCTCCTTCACGATTTTTTTTCGTTCAAGCTTTTTGCCACCCTTTATAGTAAACTTGCTATGTACTTATGTACATACATACGGTTTGTTTTTTTTGTGCCCTCTATGTTAGCTTTAAAAAAAAATGGCATTATCACATACCCTTTGTATTAAAGTTGTGATAGTTGTAATCTTGAACTGCTTATTTCATAAGCACGGATGTTTATTGCCGTAGACTAAGCGAAATTGTTGTTGTATTTTACATGTATATTGTTTTTAAAGCAAATTCTACTTTTTCTGTCAAATAAAAATACAAATGGAGATTCTTAAACGCAATTATCCTTATATAGGTATAAGAAATACTGTCATAAAAGTTCATTACCGGATCGTGTCTGCATGCATAGTTTTTTAATGTTGAATGTCGAAAAATCAGTTTTTCGCATATAACATTCGAAACTTGTAGATCTTGCCATTCGCAAGAAAATAAAATGTGAAATTTTTGTACTACGGCTCACCGTTAAGAAGATATTGACATTTCAAAAAAACGTAAAATGTCGAAAATGGTCGTATTTCACGTATAATTCCTAACTTACTTACTTTTTTTTGGTGGGGATTTTTCTATTATTGAAGTTGTAGGAAGCGTCTGACTATATTGCAAGTGCTTAAAATAACGGCCTTCTGCATTTGTTCTAACTCAGAGCTCAGTTTTTCTTTTTCCAGCTGCACGATAAGGGATTTCGTGATCACACCAGTCGCCGAGATCACAATACGGTACATTGCTTTCATCTCGTGTGCCAATTTAGTATATTTTCCAATTTTCGTGCTGTATATTGCCTGAAGATTTTGGGTCAGCGGGATCGCAACATCATATATAGTGATCTTTTTTGAAATTTTGTCAAACATGACTATATCCGGTGTGTTAGCTCTGATGGTTTGGTCTGTCACAACTAACCTATCCCAATACAACTTAAGAGCACAGTTAACGGTTGTTTTTCTAATGCCAACTTACGACATATGGCTAGAATGGACGATTTTGGCAACTTGGTTATGTCTAGGCGTATAGTCATGTGTCGCCAAGCTTGTACATCCACCCAGTATATGATCTATAATTTCCGAACTTGTTTGACATCGCCTGCCAAGATCATTCGGCATACTATCTTTTAGTATTATCCTCCTGTAGTTTTTGGTTGCAACAACTTTATCTTGGATCGAGATAATAAATCCTTCCACAAATAGCTTTCCGCGTGTTAACCATAGGTTTGAGCTGGATTTGTGAATGGTTTCCTGCTCCAAAAAGTTGCGATACGTTCCGTGTAGCCTTTTATTTTTCCAAGTATCTATGAGTGCTGCTTCATTTTGGACATTAGGTGGAATGTCAGTTGTTTTGAGCGCCCAGGTGTTGATCGCCTTATATATATTTTCATCATTAAGTTTGGATTGGAGAACAAGTCTCAGTCTTCGATTGAATTTTTTTATGAGAGCTCACTTGATGTCTGAGTCGAAAATTCCTTTTAATTGTAAAGTCCCAAATACTTATATGATTCTCCATCGGATAGGTTGGAAATTACATTTTGTTCATCAATACAGTACCCAGGATCATCGTGTTGTACTTTGCTTTTCTTAAGGTGGACGATCTTACACTTATCCAACCCGAACTACATTTTGATGTCATCACTAAAGCATTTAACAGTTTTTATCAACCTATGTATTTTTCTTCAGCGTTTGCGTATAGTTTGAGATCATCAACATAGAGCAAGTGATTAAGTTGTTGAGTGCCCATTTCAGCCTTTTCGCTGTACTCAATGTTTGACGACTTTAGGAGATGGCTGAGAGGGTTTAAAGAGAGGCAGAACCATAGGTGACTGTAGGCATCTCCTTGTAGGATTCCACTCCTGATGTTGACCTTTGAGCTGGTTTGGCCTCCCAGATTTAGTATTACACACACCACTTTTCACTTATAACTTTCAAAAAACTTCTAATTTTTGGGTCAATTTTGTAAACCTCTAAGATCTCGTGCAGATAAGAGTGGGGGGCTGAGTCGAAAGCCTTTTTATAATCAATAAATGCTATGCTTAAATTGGATTTTCCTTGTACTGCTTGGCGGACTTGACATCTAACCATAGTGTAAGATGCTAAGGATCTGTGGAAGATGGACAACTTTTTGATCCAGATGTTTTGGATCCTATCAGGGCCAGGGGCCTTCCAGTTGCTGAATGCCTTTATGGCTACTGCTATCTCCTCTTCGGAAGCTCCATATGATGTCATCGCTGATGTGTCTTCATGCTGAGACCTCTCATTTACCAATCAAGGTGCCCCGTGTACATGCTCATCTAACCTGCCCCAGATTTGCTTCCAGAACGTGGTTGCTTCTTCAATAATAGCCATTGGTTTAGTTTGCGTTTGGCCTTACAATATTTCTATAGAAACTTCTTTCATCTGTTGAGAATCTTCGATTTTGATTTTTCCGTTCTCTGGATTCCCTATATCTAAGTCAAGTCTCTTTGAGGTAGCTGCGATAAATTGTACTTTTCTGTCTTTTATGTCAACAATTTCTTCGGTTGTAGGTGAGAAATTTTGATTTTTGACACAAAGAGCTCTCATTCCAGCTAAAAACGCATTGATCCTTCCTATGTCCGCTCTGAGCCTTACTATCTTATTATCAAAGCGCCTTTCCCAGCTTGGAACTTTTGGTATCCTTGCAGAAGCTGGCAAGATGTTTTGTATTTTCTGTCCTAATGTTTTTGTGACAGTAACGGCTGAGGCGTAGAGAAGAAGGTGAAATCTTTCAAAGCTTATGCTGCTTGAAACATGCTGTGGCAGAATTCGGTTATTTAGCATGTTCGTAAGTTTCTCAATTTGCTTAAATGACTTCAACTTCGGTTAGGTGTTTCCTTCTAGTGGGCTGCTTTTCTCGTACTTTAAAAGCATTGCACCGAAATGTTCATCTAGGGTGTTAAAGACTGAGTTATTGATAGGTTCCTCTCGAGTTTTTTCTATTGGCATGGTTCCGAGTTATTAACATTCGCTGCGGCTGCTGATGGTGGTTCTTGAGCTTGAGTGGCATTATTGCTTTGAACTTCCTCCTGCGAAGAGTTTTCAGGTGTTAAAATTAGATGTTGAGTTGCCTCCTGCTTAAGGGCTTGCAGCTCGCATAATCCGTTAAAAGTTTTCTTGTTATGATAGCCCTTTTTCGATCGGCTATGTTTTGCTCTGTTAAATGTATGTATTGCGGGAACTGACTCAGACACAGATTTCTCATTTCCGCTCTATACACAAGTAGTTCTGTTTCAATTTTTGTTCATATGTAGTAACAGCGCATGATGGATTTATTCATTTCTGTTGAGCACTATATGCGCTGTCTTGGAAGTCCCGCGTTTGTGGTTGAAAAACCTGGGTAAATCAAAACACTATGAACGCAGGTGTTGTTGATGGTCGAGTATCTGTTGTTGGTTGTTTATTAACTGTAGATCCGCTGGCGACTCATCTCCTGCTGGAGCCAAGCCCGCGCCGGCAGTCGCGGAATCTGCCAACGTTTGAGTAGATATCCCTACTCTGTTTGTTACATTCTGATTTTGCACTTTCATGTTTTTTCTCCATAAACAGTTATGGGTTGGGAGTTGGTTACGCTTATCAACTCCACATCGGCTATATGATATTGAGTCAGCGTAGCTGTCGGTTTCGTAGATAAAGCGCTTAGCCCCCCTTCCCCCGCCGGTGTCAAGGCCTATCCCTGGGGGGGGGGCTTCGCTACAGTTTTATGTTTTCTTCCTGACACTCTCCTCTCATTCCTCGTCACTGATTTTGCCAAGAGTCTTAACAGGGTCAATGTACTCGAAGCGCATTATCAACTCAAAAACTTCAGAGAAAGTTACTATTAGTAGATTGATGACCTTATATAATTTTAAGATATTGTCATAATTTCAGTGGCAGAAAGTGAGTGTTTGGGCATGTATACAAAATTATTTGACATGTTCAGTGTTTTGACAGCGAGACATCTGGGACTCTATTTCCTGAACATGCCTAATAAGAACAGACAGCTTGAAGTTTTCTGAACTTAAATGCAAAGACCCCCAGCTAAAATGTTGTAAACCAAAACAATATTTAACGTTCTCTCTATTTCTCTTTTTCTTTCTCTTTCTTTATATCTACACAAAAAGCATTTTCGACACGTTACTTTTCTTTTTGCGCAACAACGTGTATGTCTTGTTATCCTTTCAGCTCTTTCACCCCCGAACCCCTCTCACAACATCATTTTTCGTACTCATTTCTAGATTGCGTCCATATACTGACTTACTCTGTCCACATAAATATACACAATTCTTCTTTTTATTACTATATACTACTATCTTATCTATTTTCGTTTTATATTTTACACTTTTCATTCTACAAACATTTTTTCTTAACTTAATAATTTTACTTTAATATATACATATTGAAAATATATATATGAAAGTAAATAGCTTATGGTAATATTTAGATTTTTCCTCTTAAAATAAAAAAATCTTAAATACTTTCTATCTCCTCTAAATTTTTCTGACTTTTTTTTAACGACAAAAAAAAAACAAACATTGGAAAACATTTTGTAATAATTTTTGTACAAAAAATAGTAAACCAAATTTAATAATTCATACACAAAAAAATTATAGCAGACAAATTGTATCTATATATTACATGACATTTTCCTCCTCATTTTTTATTCGTTCTTTTACTAACAATAATAGAATTTTGTTTTATTTAATTGTATGGGGAAATGTTATACATAAATTAATAGCACATTAAAGTTATTAAGAAGAATACCAACAAATAAATTCAACACGCCTTGTTGAATACTGTTTGTATATGAAATCCTCTCCAAGTTTTTTTTTTTTGTTTTTGGATATTTTAATTTTTAGATGCTTGATAAAAACGAAGCAGGTATACGTCAAATACTTTTGTAAAATAGCAAATTAAAATTATTTAAACCATTTTTTTAACTTTGTCTTTAAATATATATTATATATATGTACCTATAAAGTTATATTTTGGTTGCGATTACAAGAAATAAAATAAGATTCGCAAACATTTTCAATTCTGAACCTATAATCCTCCTTATACTACGCATGCTATGTAGAATTGGTTTATATTTCGATTCCGAAACAGCCGAAGGAGCTGCCAAATGCAATTTCTTAATCATCTCTTGTTATTTTCTTTTTTTTGTAAGTTAAATGAAGCCTTAATTCAAAAAAATCAAAAACTTATTCGATGTTCTGTGTTTACGTCATAGTGTCATATTTGTACGTTTTGTTGTAATGTCTACGGAAAAACTAGTTTATGAGTCAAACAGCTGGGGCCTATAACACAATACATTAAGTGCTTGTTGAACAAGTGAAATTCAACAACTTTTAAAATTTGTGTAACATGGAACAACAAGTCTATGAGAACTATAACAATTGTTTTAGCTTAATTAAACAAGTGGGAAATCTCACCATTTCTGTAGTTGGAAATAACAAGAATTTAAAAAAGTAGAATAAACTTGTTGAATAATTGGTAAATTTCAACCGACGGTTTCGGATTAGTTGAAAGCGCCAAGTAAGAAATAAATACTTGCATCAGTGTTAATCAATTTGTTTAGTGGTCAAGAGATTTTTAAAAAAATGTCTTTGTTTATTCTGAATTGGAGAGTGATTATCATAGCCAAAGATAGTTAAAAGTTTTTAAAGAAAAAGTTAACATTGAAATAGAACACCATGTTTATTGAAAAATTTCGTGTACCCGTAGAAGTTGTTGATTGTGTAACGAAAAGTCTCTCCCACCAATTACGTTCTCGCACTAATAAAAGTAAAGCACTTAGTGTAAGGGAGAAAATATTGATAGCTTTTGCATTGGCTTGTTACTGGATCTCAATACCATGCTATAGGGGAAGTTCACGATGTTCATAAAATGACAGTTTTTCGATGTGTAAAAGAAGTCACATTTGTAATAAATGAAATTAAATTTTCAAAACAAGTGCGTGTTGCCCTGAAATTTAAAGAGTTCAATTTACCATAAGCAACTCATCTCGGTATATTTACTTGTTCACTGATTCAACAAGTGAAGAGAAATTTTTTCTATTGAATATTGTACCTTTTTTTTTATTGTATTACATAAATGATTTTCACTTGTTTGGCAAACATAGTTGAACAAGTAATTGTTGACTAGTTGACTTGTTGTTCTGTGTTATAGGGCCCTGATGTCAAAGAGAAATCTAAAGCTATCCCAAAAATTTTCTGATCTGATTGGATAATCAAACAGCTAAGTCATGAGTTTATTTTGGTTTGTGCCGCGTCGTTTTCGTTGCGTTTGTTAATAATTAGAGAAATTATAAAAATAATAATAAAATGCGAGTTAATTTTATTTGCTATGAGAAAAAGTTTCAACAAGCTAGAAAGACCTGAAACGGTCATAATCGAAGAACCAAATTTTTACATGCTGCAAAATTACGGCGAAAAATACTACAATGTCCCAAAGGTAGTAAATATCTTATGGTTATTTGTGGGAAACATACGAAATACCACCTCGCCTTCAATAACACCCCTATTTCAGCTCGTTAGATAAAGCCAATTTGCTTGTGGCACAGTTTGCTGTCAATTAGACGCTACCAGAAAGTTTTATGACTCCTCTTGTATTTGAGAGCGTATGATTTTATGGGACAAATCTTCTTTCGCACTCGTGCAGTTGGTAGAGTTCTAAAAGATCTGAACGTACACAAATTCACTGGCAAAACCACTGAGTAAGCTTTTCTAACTGTCCTACTCTACTGGGCTCTTTCCGAATGGATGGAAAACAGCATTTGTGCAGCCTGTCCCTAAAAAAGGCGTATCTTCTTCACCCTCTATATATCGACCAACTGCACTTACTTCCCTTCTTTCCAGGGTCATGGAAACGCTGATTAATTTCCATCTCAAAAAAATATCTCTAGGAACGAAGTTCTTAATGACCGGCAGTACGGTTTTAGCAGCAATAGATTCACTGCCACTGGTGATCTGATGGTATATCTCACCGAACAGTGGAACAAGTCTTTACCTTGATTTGGAGAAAGAAAGATTATTGTATTTCTAAAGCGTTTGATAGAGTTTGGCATCTAGCTCTCTTATCGAAAGTGCGCGCATTTGGTTTCGATGAATCTCTTCTTCGTCGGATTAGAAGTTACCTTTCGGACCGTTCAATTTAAGTTGTATTGAACGGTTTCAAGTCTGAAATCCACAAAATAAATCCTGGTGTGCCTCAGGGCTCCATTTTGTCTCCGACCTCTCTTCCTTTTATTTAAAAATTATCTTTTGTATGAAACTTTTAATTCATTAAACTGTTAAACAACTTCTTTTCCAATATAGGAGTAGTTAATATACAATAGGTATACACGTGTTTTTTCATATATTTCTTCTTTTAAAATTCTGCAAAACGCCTAACATATGTACAAGTAAGCTGTTTTTTTCCCTCACAGTACTTTGGCAAATGTAAACTCACATATTTTTGTATATTTGCGACGTGGAAAACTGACGATTTTTCTTTTTTTCATATGAAATTTCTTCAATCAAATTTGGGCAACATTTTTCAAAAAAAGCTAATTTTTATAACAGCATATTTGCTATTTGCATATCAATATCAACGCGTGTCGTTTATATTAAACCTATAGAGATTTTTGTTGTGCCGTAAAATATTGGAACTGTCGCCAACCTTATAATAATAGGAGAAGCTTACAAAATAAAAATGTCGGTACGAAATCCGGAGATTTTGTAAATCGGGACAGATATCGGACAGGGTTTAAATATATTTGAAAAATTATTGGTAGCTTTTATCTTGCATTTTGATTCGATCAAAAAAAGTATCGATACTTTTCATCCGATACTCAAGTAGATATCAATACTTCTTTTCGTCCTTTGTCCTTTGAGGTACCGTTTCATCCGTACTGGCTATGCTCTCTAGTGATAGATGACCTTAAAGCATTAACAAATTATTAAAGCATGATAGAATTATAAAATCAAAACATTTGTAAATCGCTTGCTGGCTTATTTGCCTAAAATGCGAATTGATATTGCATGATGATGGGTTTGACGCACGTTCTTATAAAAGAGACGCTCAACAATGTAAAATCAACTTCTATAAATGTTGTGAAATTTCCTTTCTTATTTGGTACGGGGCATTGAGTTAGGGCGTTAACGACATCAACCTTGCAGTTCCTACTTACGGACGGTATGACCTTTGACAGAACGACATACGAGTGTTACTTACCGACCAGGTTATAACAATGAAATTTCAGATTTATTGGCCTATAAATCGAGAACTATATTCATCAAACGACGACGCGGAATGCCGCGTGCTGGGGTTGCAAAACAGCCGGAGGAGGGGTTTTTGTTCGTATGAAAATAATAGTTTTTTTTATTCATACAATTTTTTTCGACGCGACGTCACAAAAAATGTTCTACAGCGCGGCGGAAAGTTCAATAAATTAATCTTTTAAAATTTAAAAGGACACCTTAAATTAACTCAACTTGCGTCGGCTTACACGTTATTTGTTATATGTAAAAGCGTAAACCAACGTGTACCAACTCAAGTAGAGTTAATTTAAGTAGCCCTTTTAAATGTTAAAAGTTTACCTATTCAGCATATCTCAAATCCATGTACCTAAAGTAATTCACGCTTAATTGGACCTCGCTTTATTGAACAACCCGCTTAATTAACCCACAAAAATTTCCCGTATAAGTAGAATATAGTTTTTCCAATAGCTAAGTGAACCCCGCTTAATTTATCTTAAAAAAATGCAGCTGAAAAATTAAAAACGTAAATTTTTCGGTTTATTAAATGGCCAACAAAAAACGTTCTAAAACAAACCTAAAAATGAACTAAGTTATTTGGTAGCACTAAAATTGGCACTGAAATTTGTATAGTGAATTCCTTAAATGAATATTTTACTTTTAATTGACCGCCTCGTGCAATTATACGGGCTTCGCTTAATTGCACAGGTAGGTCAATAAAGCGGGGTTTCGTTAATTGAACCACCCGGATAATTGACCGAAATATCTGACAATATGTTCAGTGCAATTAATTGGGGAATACTGTATTGTTTTTTGTATAATCACTATCAAAGTAGATGAGTGGGGCAAGTGGAAAGGATATCAAACCGATATATATTTTGCTAAGCATTACGATACATTAATTGAGAGTAGTTTCGAACGCCAAATCTAATTGAATCAAAATAAATGCAATACAAGCATCCAAGAAAATGTTATCATCTTTTTTTTATACAATCATGACTGAATTTGCGGTACAACAAACTTAATAACCAAGTTTCAACGGTGTGGTCATGAAATGTGAAACACATGTCTCATTTGACATAAGCTCATAAGAAACAATAATCAAAAGAGTCCATCAAAATATCAGGGGTGAAAGCGTTTTTTTTTTAAAGTGAATGAGAACAGTGTAAAACTATTACCTAAACTGGTATCTATGTTTATGAAAGTTTATAGAAATTTTTCATTTTGCATTTTTTTTTTTTTTTGTTTATTTAAACTGCGCGCACAAAAGGGATTTGTATTACCCTTAAAATATTTACACACAGTGCGAGTGTTCAGGAAATTGGACAGGGTTAAAAAGGAGATACCGATGAACATTTGTTTTGAATGTCTGAATACTGTAATAAGAGGGAAACACAGAGCCAGGTAAAGTATTCCACATTCTTGTGGTTCGACTAAAGAAAGAATCTCTATACTTAACAGTACGTCCGAAGTTGGGCTCGAGGGTAAACTGATGGGCATTCCTAGAAGCGCGAGTATTACGGTTAAATTGTTTAAGGGGAGGAATGCAACTGGCTATTTCACTAGAACACTGTTTATAAAAACAACGGTAAAATAGGGAAAGACATGAAACATTACGGCGGTGTTCGAGAGATGTAATTGTTTCCGTTATAGATCCTTCACCTATCATTTTTAAAGCTCTCTTTTGTATTCTGTCCAACAAACTTAAGTGAGTTTTTGGAGCTCCTGCCCAGACATGAGAATTGTACTCAAGTTTTGGACGAAAAAAGGCTTTGTAGATCATAGCCAGATCAGAAGGGGAAAAAAATTTCTTGCATCTGCGGAGAAAACCTAAACACTTAGCAGCGTTTTTGGCGACATCAAATATGTGGTCATTCCACAAAAGGTGGTCTGTGACACACATACCGAGAACTGACAGCTGTTTGTTTCCTCGATGCAAGTGCCGTCCATTGATAGCGGCATTGGGAGTGGGTTTCGCTTTAACGACAGGAGACAGCATTGAGTTTTAGAAGCATTAAATTCTACGCGGTTTTTGATTCCCCATTGAACGATGCTGTTTAGATCAGAATTTAATGAGCTTATCATACGCTGCCGTTCAAGTTCCACATCCGAAGGACATGGATGTGAATCTGTAAACGAATATGAAAAGCTGAGGGTACTGTCATCAGCGAAACAGTTTAATGGATTAGAAGTTTCAGACAAAAGATCATTTATAAAAAATAAGGAAGAGAGTCGGAGACAAAACGGAGCACTGGGGCACACCAGCATTTATTTTGTGGAATTCAGACTTGAAACCGTCCAATACAACTTGTATTGAACGGTCCGAAAGGTAATTTCTAATCCAATGAAGAAGAGATTCATCGAAACCAAATGCGCGCATTTTCGATAAAAGAGCTTGATGCCAAACTCTATCAAACGCTTTTGAAATATCAAGTGCAATAATCTTACTTTCTCCAAAACGATGTAAAGATTTGTTCCACTGTTCGGTGAGATATACCATCAAATCACCAGTGGACCTATTGCTACGAAAGCCGTACTGCCGGTCATTAAGAAGCTTTCGTTCCTCGAGATATTTCTTGAGCTGAAAATTAATCAGCGTTTCCATGACCTTGGAAAGAAGGGACGTAAGTTTGGTCGATAATGTGAGGGTGAAGAAGATACGCCTTTTTTAGGGACAGGCTGGACAAATGCTGTTTTCCATCCACTCGGAAAGAGACCAGTAGAGTAGGACAGATGGAAAAGCTTACGCAGTGGTTTTGCCAGCGTTGAAGAACACCTCTTCAGAACAATGGGAGGGATACTATCCGGGCCAGCGGATTTGTGTACGTCGAGATCTTTTAGAACTCTAGCAACTGCACGAGTGCGAAAGAAGATTTGTCCCATAAAATCATTTACGCTCTCAAGTACAGGAGGAGCCATAACACTTTCTGGCAGTGTCGAATTAACAGCAAACTGTGCCGCAAGCAAATTGGCTTTATCTAACGAGCTGACAAAAGGAGTGTTATTGAAGACGAGCGTTGGAACCGAGGACGAGGTGGTGTTTCGTATGTTTTTTACAAGTGACCAAAAATTTGTATTACCTTTGAGACATTCTAGAATTTTTAGCCGTAATTTTTGATCATGTAAAAATTTGATTCGTCGAATATGAACGTTGCAGGTCTTTCTAGCTTGTTGAAAATTTGTCCGGTTTTCCTCAATAGGGTTGGCTTGATAACAACGGAAGCTTACTTCTCTAACCCTAATAACCTCCTTACAGCTCAAATCAAACCATGAGTTTTCTTTGGGTTGGATAGATTTCACCCTATTCGGGATAAAATTTCTCATTCCACAAAGAATTAAGTTTGTAATCATATCTGCACTGGAATCTACGTTACTATGGAGGAAGCATAGTGACCAGTTAAAGTTCCTGAAGAAAACATTGAGACCGTCCCAGTTGGCTTTCTCGTACTGCCAAACGGTTCTCATGGGAGTTTTTTCTTTAACTGTGTTTTATTGGCACGAGAAATTCGCATATATGACACAATGGTCTGATGTGCCTAGAGGTGATAATACACTAATGGTGTATTTACCAGGGTCGGAGGTAAGAAACAAATCTATAGTGTTGGCGGATTGACCTGTAACGTCAGGGATCCGAGTAGGCTCGTCAACAAGCTGAGTCAGGTGGTTTAACTCAGCAAAAATCTCGACATACCTTCCTTCGGGTGTTGTCTGGCCTGAATAGCGCAACCACGTAGAATTGTGTACATTGAAATCGCCCTTAACAACGATTTCACTGTGCGGATAATGGGAAACAATTCTCTGGATAGAGTCAGATAGCGCATCGAATTCGTTGGAAGTCGAATTGCCGTCCAAACTTGGGGTGCGGTAAATAAAACATGTATGAATAATGCGCTTATGGATGGTGAACTTGAACCACATGAAGTTAAAATTTGTATTTATACATTGGCCATATTGTGGTTGGAGCTGATAAGCAACATCATTACGTACATAGACGGCAAGACCATGATGTGGAAAAAATAGCGGCACTAAATTATAACCTTGGAGGCTGAATTCCGAGGGATCGGAATTTTCACCAACCTGGGTTTCGCTTAGTGCGAAGACTGCTGGCCTGTTTTTTACAGTATGAACATATGCAGCACAGAAATTCTTCCTAAGCCCCCGAATGTTACTATAATCGACCCTAAGCTTACCTTCCATTACAGCATTCAACATAAAAAAAAAACAAAACTAGACAATTAACTATGCTAAAATTAAATATTGGGTACCAAAATTACTTCACAATAACAATTACCATTAGTGTTATGCCTTAATGGTAGGTTGCATTGAGCCGCCCCTGGTCACCCAAACAAAATTACAACAATTTATCCAATATTACTTTGATTTAGTCCATTGCACACATTGTATGGATTTTAACCACATAGTGCATGCAATGGTCAAACCAAAGAAACTGCGAGAGATGTTGGGAAGGAGTGAAATGAGAGTATCGCTCGCTGGCTATGGGTTATTTAGTTTTTTTGTTGTTGTGGATTATGCATGACTTTTTTTTTGTGGGTGCACTTTTTTTTTTCTATTAAAACCAAGCATCAAAACAGATCAAACATATATCTATAGTTTAACTTTAAGGGTGGGTTTTGGGAGGTGATGTTTTATGTGTTCAAAAAAATGTTCAAAAAAATGACGATTACTTACTTTTAAGGGTGCTTGTATATCGTCGTAATTTTACTTATATTGGATAGTAGCGTTAAAAAAATACTTTAAGATCGCACCATGTTACACGAAAATAAAATTTTGGATTATGAACCCATATTTTCTTTCCACCTCAAAAAAACGCCCATGGAACCAATATATTTCCATGGATCCTTTTGATTCTTGGTTCTTATAAAAAATGAAACATTTCACAACTTTCGTCAACACACCAGTTTTAGGAGAAGTTAATTATCCCAGGAATTTTGATGGATTCTTTTGATTCTTGTTGTTTATGGCAAATAAGACACGTGTTTCAAATTTCATAACCATACCGTTGGAATTTGGTTCTATTATGCTTTTTGCAGTAAAAATGCAGTTATTACATTTTATAAAAAGGAACATAACTCTTTCGAGGGTGGTTGTATTGCATTTATTTTTGTTTCATAATATTGGGTATTAAAAACTACCCTAAATTCATGCAAAAAATGCTTACTTTTTTCCAAGATAAATGTATCGGTTTGACATACTTCTACATTCCCATCTCCACCACTTGAATGCGATCACGCAAAACACAAACACATGGATTTAGGTGGATTTCGGATATGTTGTAGAGTGTTTAATTCTTCGTCGAAACCAATCTTAAAATTTTATGAATATATGTACATAAAATAACTATAACTTTCATTAATCCTTCTTAGCAACGGCGGCGCGCGGCGGGAAACACAGTGATTCAAATTGTATGGGAGAGCGGAAGAAATTCCATAAAAAGTGAACCTATCAACCGATTTGGATGAAATTTTCAGGGATAATAGTGATTTTTATAAGAAATCACCAAAATTAATTTCCACCTTCTGCCATGCCCACTTAAAAAAATAATTAAATAAATCGTTATTATATTAAACTTGATGAAAATCAAGGTTGCGTTCTACGTAAACCTGAGAGATTCTGTTTTTTTTTTTAAGACATCAGTCGACTTTTTTTAATTAGTTTTTCTTACTTTTTTTTCGCCTTTGTAGACTTAATTTGTAGTTCGATAAAATCGGAACTACCTATCCGATGAGGAATTACCACACAAGATTTCAGCCTATTGACGGCCATACAAAAGTTCATCTAAGCCTCAAGGTTGGTAAACTGAAGTGGAAAATATATTTTCGCAAAAATTAACAAATAAAATAAATTACAACTATACATGGATATTCTTATGTATAGTTAAGTGGGTTTTTGAGCCTATCGTTATATTTGCCATGTCCTCCTATTACACCCCTTGGTGGTAAATCATCAAAATCTTCTAACCATTGAATAAAATCACTTAAACACTTTAGTTGAGGTTGTATTTAATGTTCGCACTAAAGAGAATTGGTTTTTCAAAATCCCTGATGAAATGCAAGTATTCGATGTACCTATATGTATTTACAAATGAGCAACGTATAAATGAAAAATTGTGTAGCTTTGAATTTGAATGCCTACAACATTTTAATGAGTATAGATAATTTTTAGGCAGATAAGTATTTATTAGGGTGGCGCTTATTTTGGCAAAGTTGGAATTTCTTTCGCCCCCCCCCCCCCTAAAAGTGTTCAAGGTAATAAAATAAAAATCTGTGCAAAATTTTTAGCCTTTTACTATAAAAATCAGCAAAAGTGCAAAAGTTGATGAATATTAATAAAACTTACTATTTATCTTAATTATTATATGGACTAAAAACAAAAAATATTTCCAGAATGTTAAACATTTTTGTAACCAGTTAAAAATGGAAATGAAAATAAGTCAATTTTTGTTATTTTGCTAAATAGAATGTAATTTGACATTCAAATAATTGTCAGTGGATTTTTTTTTAATCGTTAGGGGGGGTTCATAAAGACTGTTCAGTATGATTTTCGACTCCTTGCTCTTTTGAGTTGGCCGCCATTTTGAATTTTAAACTCGATTATTTTCAAGTTTTTACTAAAAATGCATTTACCTATAAAAGTTGTTAAAAAATTAATTATCTACAACTTTGATAAAAATAATTTTTTGTCTAAGATTGATAGTTTTCCTAATAATCCGGAAATTGTGATTGTGATCGGTTATTTCTAGGTTATCCGCAATAAAGGGTATTTTTGTATACAAACAAAAGGATAAAATGTGTTTTCTTTTCAATCATTAAGGGGCGCCTATGGAGCCTTAGTTTCGATCTCCTATCTCTTTTACTTTTGCCGCCATCTTGAATTTAAAAAAAGGTGGTTTTTGTTAAACAAATCATTCATGAACTAGTTTTTTTGTGACTATAGGCGAAGTAATTTTTGATTAAAATTGCTAGTTTTCGACTTAAGCTCAGAATCAAATCATTATTATGCCACGCCCCCTGAAAGTAAAATATAAAATTAGCTTGCATTGCAAGCCCCATCGCTCTACTAAATTTCATAATTCTACGACAATCAATCAGAAGTGCTCCAAGTAATTTATATTAAATCTATGAATATCGGCGGGTGTCACGACCCTGAATGGATAATCTCAAATGTTCGATTGTTTCCCTTCTATGCAGCACCGTTGTACAAAATTACAATATTGTACCATTTCGAGAACTGATCCATCATTTTGATGATCTATCAATGAGTGAGTGAGTCAGTTAGTCAGTTATAGCTTTCGTGAGCGTTGAAATTCGGTAATGCGTCTGTGATTGATGAGCTAGCAGATACAGTGAATTTAAAATGGTTGACTTTATTGGTAATGAAGTAAGAGAGATGTTGATAAACTTGAGTTTGATCCTGTAAACAGGGTGTAGTGAGTGCCTGAACTTGGCTGGCCACTACCGTGCCCTTTGATCCATTAAGTCTTCTTCATCCTATAGTCGTCTTCTTATTGTTCTAGTTGAGCATGCAATTCTTCGAGCTGGCTGTTAATTAGTTTGCTGAAGTGCTCTTACCATCATCACAAAATGTCAGTTGTTTGGGATTTTTGTAGGGGAGAAGAGGGAGACTTGATCCCTTGGGAGACTTGATCCCCCTTCCCCTAAATCTACAGATCCAAAAGAGTTAAAAAAGCTTATTTCATAGCATTGACAAGTATTTTTTAAATCATATAAATGCGTATATACTAGTCAAAATTCAACTCAAAGTGAGAGAGCACGTGAAGATTTCTAGTTTTTTCGCACTGTTTATTTCGTGGTTTTGTCGAATCTGCCTGAGCTGTTGTTTTGTGTTGTAAGTACCACAAGTTGTTTATTGTGTGTCCTATTCTTTTATGAAAATTGGTACGCAATTAAAGTTTGGTTAGGTGCCAAAAATAAATTGTGATTATTGTTTTTTCCAATTTACCCATACTGGGAGACTTGATCCCCTCGATCAGGGGTCCCCGAACGGATCAAGTCTCCGCAGTATTTTTCATTGTTGAACTCTTGCATCAAGGATTAATTAAGTTTTATTCAATTCAAAATGTGTATATACGTGAGCTTTGAACCTTTCACGTGATTTAAGACAAATATATAATGATTTAACACAATATGATTCGACCTGGGGATCAAGTCTCCCATAGAGGGGGGGGGGGCTAACAAGTCTCCCAAAGTTTGGGTAGACTTGATCCTTTAGACTCCTTTTAATTTTTTTAAAACAGCGCTTTAAATATTTACAACTTAGTGCTTTTTCTATTCAAAAATGGAAGCTAATAAATGTATCTTTATTTAAACATAGGAAAGGGGCTTCTAAAAAACGTAAATGAAAAGTTATGATACAAAAACTGCAAAAGGGATCAAGCCTCTCTCTTTTCCCCTACATATATCTCGTTCTCTGCTTCACTATAATTCACAAATTAGATTTTGTTCCCAGTAGGGGAGATAGGGTACGCGTACGGTTGAAACACAGGACGGTTGAAACAATGCAAATATCTTGCAAACCGTGGGTGGTAGGTGGATGGATCTCAGAGAGGCACGAATCGGCGTCAGGTTAAACAGGTTAAAAGGCAAACTTCAATCTTGCTTGGGTCGTATCACGCTCCAGTTGTCTACGAGAGGCCTTTTTGTTTTTTGACATCCAAAAGTAAGATTTTTTGTTGGAGAGTAGCTATTGGGTATATTCTTGTGATCGAAGTGAAGAGTATAGAATACAATATGCTGACTATTTTCAGTGTGTCAGTATTGTTACCGACTCTATTTATATATGTTTACCTACAGGAGGGGTTGGGGACGGTTGAAACAATGCATCTGGGTATGAAAATTGTAACCTAGAATATTCCGAAATAGTAATTTTGTTGGTTTCTGACCAATCAAAATTGAAAAAAAACTTTGCTCTTAGTTTCTTTTAAATTATTTAATGAAGTAACATTTTATTTTTAAGTTATTTCTTATTGTTTGTTGTTTTCTTTTTTTGATAAACATTGAAGCACTAAAGAATAATAAATCTTGTCAAACATTGTCATAATTTACGTAATAATTAAAAACCCATCCGATTTTTTTTTTCAATTTGACGTTTACTTAAAATAATGCAGATAGTACTAAAATAACTCTGTTCATATGTAGATAAAAACATGATCTTTCATTTAACATGCCATCAACATCGCTGCGGTGTTTAAATGGCAATACTATGGACGATATAGGCGAAACTGTTTCAACCGTACCCAGTCTCCCCTATTTAAGTTCTTAAGTTTAAAAAGGAAAAACGTTTGAAGGTTGTTGTCTTCGCATGCTCCCGGGATGTCTAGGTCGCTAAATGAGTATCATCAATACATATATATTTAAGGGGACCACAAGATCTTTATCAAGTCCATGATGTCGATCAAGTTTTTCGAAGCATGTACGTTCATTTTGGCATTCTCTTTTCGTAACGTGACTTTTCTTCAGTTACGTGATCGTTAAACTGATATTCGTAAATTTTCCTCCCATACTTCTAATTGAAGCAAGCATTGAAGACAAAGATAATCAAATATCAACAAACCAAACTTTTGCCGACAGCTGGGTTAGCTTACAAGCGGAAAATTGATAAACGTGCATAGGTATGTTTGTTAAGGTAGACTAATGACCTTTGGAAAGTTACTTTTGTATGATTCTACCTCCTTGTCTCCTTGTGAAATTTATGAAGTATCCTTGTATTTATATTAAATATCTTTGATTGATCTAACTTCGTTCTATGAGAATATTTTAAAATTCTTAAGCCATTTTTCTTGATTATATTCTTAAGTCTTTTAGATTTTATATTGATTACATGACTGGCTGTTCCGTAAGTTCATTTTGGAAATTATTAACTTAATTTCTTTTTTCAATTTCAATACAATTTTAATATTAACAACATCCAATCAAAAATAATAATTGAATTATACCTATCAAGCGTTCGTTCATATGTTCTTATTTTAATATTTTTATTTTTTCAGCAGAGATATTTGTAGAATGGTTTAATTATATTTAAAATATGAATTTTGAATTACAGCGAACAATTCTGCGAAAATAATTTCTTCTGCTTGTTGAGAGAATGCTTAGTTGTTTATGCTTCTCATCACACATCCAACCACATGAGCAACTATTGGCAAATGGTAAGTTGCTCTCTACGTGCGCCGCCTAGCAGCCAGTGCGATTGCACCAATATAAGATAGATTTTCTTTTAGTTATGACATTTAATGGATTTTCGGTTAGAGAAAACTAAAAAAGGCTCGAAGAAATTACTAGGGGCCAATTTTTCAATAGTCAGTTAAACCTCAGATAGTAGGTATAGGTACCTACCTATTCTTCGAATAAAACAAAAATTACAGTATTTATTCCTCTGATGATTGAAAAATCGTCTCTAAATTACTTTATATAAACGGGTATCCACATTAAAATTGAAAACGAATCAAAAAATGTGTAACTTTATAAATCAAGTCGATAATATATTAGAAAAAATAACAAAATGGTTTTTTACTTTGTAGAAGAAAAATGTAAACAAACAACCCTTACAACCAGAAAACAACAACAAAAGCACACGACTAGATAAAGAGAAAGGAAAAAGGGTGTGACCACGATTATTAAAATCATGCATTTTTTTTTTCACTAAAATCTGTTTTAGTAAAATATGTTTATTTGTGAATTGAAGTAACAGTCGACGCGCGCCGTTTATACAGACCGCCGAGGGATTAGCCAAATGTGGTCACAATAGCCGGCCATCGTTTTAACCGACTTACCACAAAAATGATCGACAAGAAAACCCGAAGTATACATGTAAGATGTAACATGTACATTGTACAATGTATACATAGATACCTATGCGCTTTTAAATTTTAGGACCACAATAATAAAGAACTTATAAACCTGAACGTGAATATTCCAACACGTTCAGGTTTCAGTTCTCAGTTACTAACTTTTAGTTTGCATTTTTCTTCATTTGTCGTTTTAAGCCGGACACCGAAGTATTTTTTGTCTGCAATTCGTCGTTAAGCCTAGTACATAATTGTGAACCATCTCGTGAGCCCATATAGATTTCGCTTTTTCGTTCACCCGTGAACGTGGTCGTGAAGCTGAGTGGAGTACAAAGTGGTGAGTTTTCGTTCACGGCCAATTCACGAGCGAGATGTGCGGGAACCCCTGGTGACCAGGGCTGCCGAAGTGAGTACCAAAGGAGTATTCGTAATCCCCAGGCATTCCCTGTACTCCCGTACTCCCCTCGCTGTGATTGTACTCCCCTTGAAAATTCCCAAAATGTTTGCAAAAAGTCGTTATAATTGTGCTGATTCTAGCGCATTGAAAACATTTATTTTTTGTTTATTGATTTTTTTCACTTAACAGAAGTGTCAATTTAAAAAAAAAGACAAAAAATGAAATCTACATTTAGCTTAGTATACTAGAACAAAACAAATATTTCCTTAGTTCCTTCATTGTCATGAATGGAGAAAAATAAAACCGGCCACAGGAAGTTCCATTTTATTAGCAAAATCGCTTCTTCTGAGTTTGTAAAAATGTGTTAGTTCCGAAAGTCTGTATTTAAAAAAACATACATTTTTTGTTTTAAGTTAAGTTCCTAATGCCAATATTTCGTTGTGGCTTAAGCTAGGTACTATGTAAAAGTCAAACAGGCGCGAATGCAGGGGGGGTTTTGGGGGTTCAACATGTTGAATATGTTTTCTGTACTAAGATAATCCCAACAAATATGAATAGTACTAAATCATTCTAAATTAAAATAGGCAGCGAATATTCGAACCTACACTGTGCTTGAAAATGACTTTCGTAGAAGTACTTTGTGTTGAACTGGTCGAAGAAAGGGCAAAGTGTTAAATAACAACTACCAGAAACTTGATTTAGAGCTACCAATTTCAAATACCAGCTACCAGAAAATATAAAAACTACCACTTAAAACAGTCCCTGTGTTAAAGGTTCACTTTCTCCACAGGCGAATGTTCACTTCACCAGGAAGTATGTACTAGGGTATATGCTTTATATGGAACTGGTCGTTATAGACGACAATTTCACGACGTTATAACCGACGATAAACTAATACGAATGTATGAAAACCAACCAAATAAAGGAAAAATGGTCGTTAAAAGCCACGTCGTTATTGTTATTGACTGTATTTGAATAAAAATAAAAAAAAATGGGAATAAATGTTCTTGGGAAGCAATTAATAAAAACAAAATATTTGTCAATGTCTGCTTACCCATATCTAAATTATTTATATGCCTTGGTTTACTAAAAAGATGGGGTATGACTTAGGATCATGATCTATCATTCGTAGTTACTTCCATTTTTGAGACATATTCTTTCTCGTAGAAAAGGATAACTTTATTCTGAAATGGACGATAAAAGTTGTTTTTATATAAAACAAGCGAACAAATGGAAATTAAGTGATGCGCCTATAATTTAAGGCTTTTACTTTTCAATTAGTTGTTGATCACCTTTGCTGTAGTAGGTAAGGAGCGCATGCGTATCAAATACAAAATGAAGGTTTATATCACTAAGTGTATTGTGGGTGACTTCTTTTGGTAATTTGGGACACTTCTTTTCGTTGGCTTATGGCATTTACGAAACTAATCGAAAAATAACATAACATAATTTCCTGCCTGGTATTCGCTTCTTTTCATACGACCATATAAGTGTTGGACTGGCCACGAGACGAGAAAAGTCTCGGTCTCGCATGACGTGACCGAGACGAGACGAGCCTGCCTTTTAAGCAACCAAAACGAGGCTGTATATTTTGACGGAAATTTACAGAGAGTCTAATAAATTAAAAAAAAAAATCTAATTTCAGTTACATATTTATTTTCTTTTGCACGTATTCAAACTATAATCGAAAATACTTTGTTCCAAAATCAACAGGTTGTCCGGAAATCGTATTTTTCGGAGACGAGACCGAGGCGAGACTTAATTATAAGAGACCGAGACGAGACTGAAAATTTTCGATTTTAACGAGGCCGAGACGAGACTTACAAAAGTCTCGCAGAGTCTCGTCTCGTGGCCAGCCCTACATAAGGGTAACTCTGACTATTCTACTTCTTCCTTTATTGATAATAAAATGTAAAAAACCAATGTTCAGTCCATAAGAAGCTGTAGTCTCTTAAACTTCTCCCTGACTATGCACATGATATCTGAAAGACGCCTTTCATCAGTTTTTTACATATTTCATCTGCTAAATTAGTAATGTTTTGATTTTTTTTACGTTTGATTTACAGACTTACATTTATTCATACATGCAATTATAATATAAATAACCGTTGCTATAATATATGTTTTTGAGAGCTGTTTTTGTTTTTCTCTTACATTGAACGTCAAAACGAAAAGAGATCTATTGTCACTTCTAGTTTCAAGCGCTGGCAGCATGCATGCCGTGACTGCATGTGCCAATAGCACAAGAGCATACCTCATACTAAGTCGGTCGGTAAATGATTTTGTTGTGTTCCGTAAGAAGGGGTATAAAGTACATACCTATTACCAATGAATAATTAATTAATTTAATGCTATTACCTAGAATAAAAAAGGATAAGGAATTATGTACCTATGTCTCACTTAGCATATATTTTTTGTTGTTGTTGTAATATTTTTTTATTATGTACTTACATGATTAATCAACAAATAAAAATTTCTTCATTATAGTTTATAAGCACTGTAATTTTACTAATACAACACCCATTATTTATAAAAGCTCTATACTATATTTGTATGTTATTCGATATTATATAAATGTGTAATATTTTGTTGCATGTGTGATAAACTTATCGATATCGGTTTGCCCATTGTTATTGGTATGTGCGGATGTTATTTGGTGGATGTATATACATATACATATTTAAAATTTGGGCAATATTTCATTCTTTTTCTCTCTTTCTCTGTATTGGTTTCTTATGTGTTCACAATTTTTTGGAAACTTCACTCAATTTTTTGTTTTGTTTAATGATGGAATTTTCTGTTTGTACATATAATTGCTTTAATCCACTATAATCACAGTTTGACACTTCACATACCTACACACATACAATGTAACATATACTGCTTATGAGGACCCTTACAAAATTACACAGGCCTGCAAGATTCATTCGAATTTCTCTCATCGAAAACCAGCAGTCAAATTATGTCAATCAAAAACGATCAAGCTAGAGATCGTTTTGACCATTGTGATGTGTCTATAAGATTTTTTTTGGAGAGATGGAGACAGCGCTACTGTCAAAATGATTCCAACCACTTGTTTTCGTTTAAGGTTGTAGAATTCTTTGTCCGATTATTTACCTATGTATGTACTTTTCCGATGGTTTCTGATATGCTGATGCCCTGCACAAAATTGCTTCATCACGTCTAATTTTCGAGAAATTTTAATGTTGTTCCGCCATATTTGGAGTTATTAAATCAATCAGTATATTTCTATTAATAGACTCATTGTGGCGTCTGCAAATATTGTTATATTTTTGAAACGCAGTGAAACAGCTGAATGCTAATAAGAACACTATAGAGACACGACTGAATGTGATTTAGAACTAAAGTAAAGTTTTATTTGCAATTAAACAACGATTGTTATTGACGTCATCTTCAATTGATTCTTAAAATATCGATTTCATGATATATGATTTTATGTGCACTTTATCCGACACACGATTGTAAAGTGACATTTATCTTAACATATAAGCTTGAGTTAAGACTCCAACAAACCAACGCGAAATATTCAGAATGATAATGAGACTTTCGCGGTTATTTTCTTAAAATATTCTTAGAACTCAAACCATTCCAAACAAAAATTAAGTCACGCTTTGTGTTCTCTTACCACTATCTGAGATCTCTTTCAATTAAAACCACATGCATGAAAACGGCTGACCACCAGCTTTTATATATGTGTGAATAAATGGTCGTAGCATTCACCATTTACCAATCAAAATCGGTTTTGATTTTTTTCGGATTCGAATTCAAGACACAATAAAAACATACTTAGGTATCATCGGAAAAGTATAAACTGGTTTCTTTCTGTATGGGAGAAATTATGTTGGCCTGTTATTTTATTAATTGAAATGGCAACAACACCACAACACTGACTAACTCCGCTATAACACTTATTTTCTACTGTTTCTACTTTCTCCAACACTTTTTCTATTTCTAAAATTTTTGTTTGTGAAAATTAAAAAGAAAAAATCATAGTAGTTGCATTTTTTTTCTCTAAATTTATTTGTAATTGTTCTTCCTTCTTTAAAATTATTTCGTTTGTTTTTTCAATTATCTGTTCGTTTTTGTCTAAAAAAC
This sequence comes from Melangyna quadrimaculata, assembly GCA_949320155.1. Taxonomy (NCBI): domain Eukaryota; kingdom Metazoa; phylum Arthropoda; class Insecta; order Diptera; family Syrphidae; genus Melangyna; species Melangyna quadrimaculata. The sequence goes on from OX439486.1 coordinate 20,597,813, forward strand.
ACAAACATAGGCAACACATTTTCAATAATTTTACGGAAGAGCTCTAATCAAAAATTTTTTTTATTGTTTAATATAGGTATTATTGTGTTATAAAAAAAAAAAAAATTTCAATAATTTTACGGAAGAGCTCTAATCAAATTTTTTTTTTTGTTTAATATAGGTATTATTGTGTTATAAAAAAAAATAAAATAATGCATTATTTTGTTTCAGATCTTGTAAAAAACCTATAGAGTACCTACCAGAAACTAAGCAGCAGTTTTTTCTTCTCAAAACTTAAACTCAAATTAGAATAAAGAGGAGTTTACGTTATCGAAATGAATAATTTTTTAATTAAAAAACTTATACTAGTCTTTATTTAAATTAAATAAGACAAAATAAATCATCTTATTTTCTATTTAATTTTTTTAAAAAAGTTCTTAGTTGGTTAACAACCTATAAAATTTAAGAATGTAAATCATTCTATTTGCAAAATAAATGCGAAATAAAAAATTACGAATGTTAAATGCAATCAATTTTTGAGTATTAGCCAAAGACAAAAGGTGATTTTTTCTGTACCACACCTATGTACATAGTGGATGGTTAAACGTAATTCTTTGAAATATTTCACTGTTGCTCTAAAAATATCCCCCACTCTAATAGATATTTACACATGTTGCAAATTAATTTGAACTAGTATTAACTGATTTTGGGCACCACGTGTTAATATACCTATGTATATTAGACTGGTTCTTAGGCACCTAAGAAAAAAAAACACTCTTTTCCACCCGTCAATAGTTTCTTAATAGTGAAAAAAAAAATTCCTAAATTTTTTCAGATTCCCTTAGTCAACCTGTTTTCAATTAAAGATTAGATTAATATGTTTCATAATTCATTCAGCCTTAATACGATTAAAAATTTTTTACTGTCACTGGATAGTGAAACTCCAAAAAATTAACAAGGAAAATAATTCTATGTGATGGGGAATTCTATTTTAACAGACATTTAAATAGTGAATTTCTATTTTTGTTCTTTGAATTTGAAGAAAGAACAGAAATAGAAATTCACTATTTCAATGTCTGTTAAACTAGAAAATAGAATTCCCCACATATAATTATTTTCCTTGTTAATTTTAAAGAGTTTAAACTATCCAATGACAGTAAAAAAAAAAATTATTTGAAGTTTTTAATCGTATTAAGGCTGAAAGAATTTTGAAATACATATATCAATATTTAATTAAAAACAGGGCCCCTAAGGGGAGGGGAAAAAATCTGAAAGAATAAGGGGACTTTTTTTTTCAGTATTTAGAAACTATTGATGGGTGGAGAAGAGTGATTTTTTTAAGGTGTGTAAGGACCAGTCTAATGTATGTCATGCCATAGTGCAACATTTTCACAACTTTTTTCAGAATTAAGTTGAAAATAATATAGGTATTATGCTAATACTCCTACTTAATGTTCCCTCAACATGCTTGAAACTTTTGAGGTTCTTCCCAACACTGGCTCTCATTTCATTTGGTCTTGATACAGTTAATTTTGATAGTTTTGTTTAGTCACTTTTTTTGGAAATACAAATATACCTATAGATAATATATTTTTAACATCAACAAAATAAAACTGAGCTCTTCGGTAAATAATGTTAATAATACAAAAAAACTAATCTTCTATTACCTACACACTTTTTACACAAATACCTACCAATTTAAACTTTATCAACTTACTATTATTCTCTATTACACACCTTACGCAACGTAGATACATTTTTAATGAGAAAAATAAATAACCATGAGCCACTCACATACTGATCATTTAAAAAAAGCTAAATTTAAAAACAAAATTCAAATAAAAAAAAAAAAACACAATTTAATAATAGTTACAAAATTGGAAAAACTTTATATATTATATTAAAATATATAACTCTGATCATTGCATAGAAAAAAATGCACACACAATAGAAATCATTTTAAATTTTTTTTTTATAATAGTAAAAAATATTTTTTTAAATGTTAATGTTCAGAGTTATTTTAAGATTAAAAATATTTTTTTAAAATGCATTTAATAAGATAAGAATAATTTAAAAATGCACTTCCGTTTTTTCTCTTCTCCTTTCTTCCTTGAATCCCTGTTTACAAAATTAAACACAATCACGAACAAAAAATTGTGGTATTGTTTGTTATCGTTGCACACACACATTCGTTACCATAATAAAATAAAATATCGCGCCTCTTCATCTCGCTTCCACATCGACAACCACACAACCCTGTGCTTGTGCTTTGGGGGCGATCGGAATTTATGAAAAAATAAAAAAAAAACGACGCCATATTGTATAAAAATATTGTGTGCTGCTACAGTGATATGTGCTCAAGGCCTGATAGCGAAGGATAAAAGCGGTACGAGTGATCCATATGTGACGGTGCAGGTTAGCAAGGTGAAAAAACGTACACGCACAATGCCACAGGAGTTGAATCCTGTGTGGAATGAGAAGTTTCACTTGTGAGTATTGTCTGTTGTTGTGGGATTAGTTCGCCAAAAACAGAAAAAATTAACAAAAAAAAAAAAAAAATACCAAAACACAGCCCACTTATTAAACTCTTTTTTTTTTCTTTTTTATTTTTCTATCATCATTTTTATTTTTTTTGATTTCTAACAGTATTTTTTTATTTGCATCATTATTGCTTATTTTCTTGTTCGAAACAAAATGTTTAATTTCAGTTATTTTAACAATTGAAAGGACAATAGGCAGAATGTTACACTGGAGTTTATTATGATATGACAATAATATAAGGGTTGACACTCTTGAGAGAGAAAAGCAAAATCGAGCGTAAAATCGTTTCTTTTATTTTGAACGCGTTATGAAGCTAAAATAAAACTTAATTTTCACTGCGTAACTTCTAAGCTATAAACTAAACGTAATCACCTTAATGCAAAATTAATATAGATGAAATTACTAATTTTTGTTGGGCGGCATGAACGAATGAATCGTATGAATAGGGTTTAAGTACACTGCGACCTTAAGATCTATTGCGCCCCGTCTAGAGCTAGATGAGATAGCTCATTGTATAGCTGCTCTTCCTCCAAGTTTGTTTCTTTGAGAAACTCAAGTATATGGAGGGCTTTCAGAGATGGTAGTTCGCTCTCTTCTATCTGGTGCCGTCCAAGATAATATGTCTTTGTTGCACGAGTGCATCGCATTTACCTAATACATATATGGTCAGGTGTTTCCTCATGAGTGTTGCAGAATCTGCATGTGGCCCTGCTCACCAGGCCAAGAATACTGCGGTGTCTGCTGTCTTCCGGGCCAGTGACCAGTTAGGAAACCGATTATTATTCTGAGGTTATTCCTGTTTAAGCCTATACAGGATACGAATTTTTATTTCGGGCGGTAACTCGGGCTCGAGATAATTTTAAAAAGGAGTTTGTTTTTCAAAATCTTGCTTAACAATAAGCTCATTTAATTCTTTCGTATTCTTAGGGATCTTCCAGACGAACTGGAAGTATGATCCTTTCAAGTTCGGAAAGTGTCGACAGTCTTCTATAAGCTTGATGGAAATATAACTAAAATCATGTGCCGGTGGTTGGTAGATCTGACAATATTATCAGATAGATCTATAAAAAGTGTGTGATTTACAACCGTATGAATTTACAGTTTCGTCTGACAATGTTGTCGGAAACATCAATGCCAAGGCATTGTCGGACGACAATCTCACGAGCTCATTGTTTCGATTGACAGATCTGACATTATTGTCAGGCATGACATACCCAGGACCTTTGCAAATAGCAATGTATATAGTCAGTAGGAGAACTGTATAGGATGTCCTCGTATTAGTATAGTATAAAAAGCCAGAGCAGATTTGTCAACCAGCATTAGTGTGATTCAGTGCTGACTTTGTTGTCATCCAGCATAACAATGTTTAAAGTTTCTGCTCTTTTTCTATCTTAGGTTTTTAGTTCTATCTCTGGTTTTATGCAGGAATTACAGAACCAAATGACAGACTTTTTAACATAATTTCAGTGGCGAATAATTAGTACAAAATGGAAGAAATGTCGATTTGTAAGTCTCTAAGCAATTACAATTTCAACTATTCCTAACCTACGCCTGTAATACCTAAATAAATCGGGTGGCACAACAGCTCGTGAAGAACCAGGGCCTAGTGACTAACAACTCGCAACCATTCCTGTGTGCGCCTATCGACAGGAATGGAAGGGACCTACAATTTTATGCCAAATCCAAACGGCTAGACGAGAAGCACTTATTCGTGACAAGTGATACTCTTGAAGGATTTGTCAATTCCTCGCAAGAGGCAGTAGCCCTGAAAAAAACATTTTAGTTTTTAGGTGGACGAGGCTGGGAAGCGAACCCAGACCTTCAGCGTGACAGTCGAACGCACTAACCATTACGCTACGGGCTACTACTATAATGGTTAATACCTACGGACTTTTTAAATGCGTTTATTATCTCATGGAATCGGACGGGTAACATACAGTTGAAGCTTAAGGAATATAGAAAAGAATGCTACCTAGACTTGGAATCAAACTTACTTCTCTAAGTTAGCATGCAAAAAAACCATAATTCAACATTAGAAAGGTGTACGTGTACACATGTTATGATGGATATATCGTTTAAATATCACTAAATACTATTTTATGTAGACATGTCATTATTTTAGCTGCTGAAATAGGCAGTGTAGTTCAATTTTTAACGACCTCATTAGCTTCAAAATTGCCTGAAATTTCCCTATATTAATGTTCACACCTAACCAACTCGTTACCTTATAGAGAGTACTTAAGAATTAATTTTGTCAATGTCATTTGTACAAAACAATCACTCCGTGAATATCCGCTTCCGGGTATGCCAATAGTGCGTTCATTCTCAAGTTTCAAATAATCCATTCTTTCTTAAAAATAGCTACTGACAGATTTTCTCCTCTTGAATTAAAATTCCTCTTTGTCAGGAGTCTTTCTTCAAAGTCACAAATATGCAAACAATTTTAAAATATCCTTCTTATATCTCCTGGATATAGACAAATTAGCCATAATCTTTAAATATATTAGGGCGTATTCATAATCATATTTTAGCTGTGTCTAAGTTAAACCTAGGCTTATTGGAATTTTCGAACGTTGATTCTATTTGTTTAAGTTTATCATTTCAAAATATTAGAAGCCAATTGTGTATTATAACAAGTTCTGTATTCATTGAGCGAAAATTGTCTTAAACTGTACGGTTTATCAGCGACTATGAATATAACCCATCATATTATTAAGCGTTGGTACATTAACGAATTTAATCTTATACCCAATATTGTTGTCATTGGTATTTTGTCTCACAATATTTACTTCTCTAAATTCAGCGTCCATGCAAATAAATGCCTATTGTCCTTTCTGCTCAAAGAATGAATAGGTACAAAAACAAAATGACTAATATAAATACAATTCTTCATATTCAATACAAAAACACGAACATCAAAATTATAAAAAAAAAGAATATATAAGATATAAATATACGTACATCGCAAAAACATAGAAAAATAAATCTAATCTCCGCAGCGAATGCCACAATTCATCGGACCGTATCAAAGTACGCGTCTGGGACGAAGATAACGATCTCAAGTCGAAACTTCGTCAGAAGTTGACGCGTGAATCCGATGACTTCCTTGGCCAGACAATAATCGAAGTGCGAACACTCTCTGGCGAAATGGATGTGTGGTATAATCTAGAGAAACGTACTGACAAATCAGCTGTATCCGGTGCAATACGCTTACACATATCGGTCGAAATCAAAGGTGAAGAGAAAGTAGCACCTTACCACGTCCAGTATACTTGTCTTCATGAAAATTTATTTCATTATCTCTGCGAGGAGAATTGCGGAATGGTAAGTTTTCGAAACGTCATTTTTCCACTCTCTCTTGATACACTCTCTCTCTCTACAAATAGACACGAAAAAAAAGTATAAATGAAACAAGCGCACCTCTATTTTTCTTCTTGTTCACACACTGCCTGCGTGTTTGCATTTTTTTTTTGTTTGTCCCTTAAATTTAATTACCATTCTTTTGAACCCATATTTCAAGGAGCGAGAAACTTTTAATTGTAAGGACTACATAATTTCAAATTGAAGTCCAAAGATTTCACGTGTATACTTCGTAACCTTTGAGGGAAGGGAAATCTTTGAATTTGAAACAGACACTTATTGCGAGCGATCAACGTTCCATGCAAACAAAAATCTATCCAAAATACCAAACTCTTTGGTGCGTTCAAGTTGTTTGTACAAACCTTTTAAGTTAGCAGTAATTCCTTTTGAAAACAAAGCTGATGACATCTGCTGTACCTACTAATTAGCTTAGATATCATGCATTTTCGACTATCAACTTTGAACGAATAGAAATGACATGTAAGACACAGTTAAATTAGTGAAGTGTGCTAACACTTGGCCCACATCGTGTGAAACGAAAACGATCGAACGATGTTCTTTTGAAGAAAGCTGTCTTTATTTTCTCTATAAACTATTGAAATGATATCGTCCGATAGTTTCTTATAATGAGGCCCCTGGTTAATACAAAAGGACAACGTCCCGCAGAAAACAGTCTATATTTTTCCAATGGGTTGACCTCAGAATTTCTCATCACATCTCAAAGAGCAACAAATCAATTTAATCAATTTACATCATAAAATAAGTTTTCTCTAAAAACTTCTTTGTAACGGAATTAAAAAAAAAATCTTTTCAATTTAAACCTTTAAGGAATTATTGTGACTGCCTATTTAATTTTCAAATAACCCGATTACCAATCAAACACACGCCGTTCGCCTATTGATAACTATACTCTGTTCAACAAAAATTGTCAGTATACAGGTCTTATGGACGAGCTTTTTTCAAAACAGCGGTTCCTTTGTAAACTCTCATCTCTCACCACACTGAATTGAGAAAACTGCCACTGAAAAAGATTCAACCCACTAACCAGTGTTGCCACAAGCTGAAATACAAAGTCGCTAGACCAACCTCCAAAAGTCGTTTGATTGGCTAAAATGTTCGAGACAAAAACTTGTTAAAAGTTGTTAAAAGACGGAAATTGGAAAAATAAGTTTTTGTTTTTTTTTTTCAAAACTTTTAAGTAAATTAACAAAAAGCTTACGTCTATCATAAATTTAAAACAGCTGATTTGCCTAATAGCCCAGGCAAATAGTACTTTTTCTGCCAACAAACTTCAAGTGAAGATTTTAAAACGCAATTGTCTTTATATTGGGATAAGAAATACTGTCACGAAAGTCTATTACCAAATCGGTTTGCGCGTCAATAGTAATACAAGGTTAAAAATCGAAAATATCAGTTTTTCACATAAAACTCAGAAACGGTAAATGCTATCAAAAAGTGTTTCATACAAAACTTGTAGATTATGTCATTTGCCAAAAAAAAATTTCTTACGACCCACCGTTAAAAAGATATCGACATTGAAAAAAACGTATAATGTCGAAAATGGTCGTTTTTAATGTATAACTCCTAAACGGTTCAAATTTTTGAAAATATCTCAATGCAAAGTTCTTACATTATGTAACGCCATATAAGACAACATTATTATTTTTTTTCTTAAAAACAACCGTTTTAAAGGTATAATTTTTTTTTTTTTAAGTTGAACAAAATGATCAAATTTCTGTTTTTTTGATTTTTAATCTTAAATGCCCAAGTTGTCTTAAGCTCAGTTTAAAGATCATAATATTCTCTTCAAAAAAAATGTGATACTTTTTTCCATTCGAGTCATAAGTCGCAAGATATTGTGACTTCAATGGTGTCAACTGCTTTTTTTTCGCTTTTTTTAATTATATTAATAAAATGAATGCATTATAAAACTTTATATAAGCATGCGTTAACAGTTTTATTTTTTTTTTCTAGAAGCCATAATTTTTGTGATATCATTATTTTAAAAAAATCACCAAAAGTCGAAAGTACTGGTTTTTGGCTCTTTACTCTTAAATAACGAATTTTTCGGAAAATATTTTATACTTATTTTGTAGATTTTAATATTCCCTTAAAGGGACACCATGTAGAAACAAAACGTGCCCTGCATTCTACCTCAGAGGTGGTGTGGAAATAAATGGACAATAACGAAAAACTTTCCTCAGCTCGTAAGCTTGGCCTACTTAATTGTTGAAAGGAACTTATTTTGTACTAATTGACGATACCTTTTTCATCTTTATGTTTAATTGTATTTATTCTTATTAATATACTATTTATAACGTCATTTTGAACATTATTTTTTTCTTTTTTAAATTTGTCTTGTTTATTCAAAAATTTTCGAAATTTGACCATTTTTGAAGTCGCAATATCTTGCAACTATTGTGTTATACCTACGTAAAAAAGTGTGATAATATTTCCTCTAGGGAACATTCAAATCTACAAAAAAAAAGGTATACGATATTTTTCGAAAAATTCGTCATTTAAGAGTAAAGATCCAAAAACCAGTATTTTCGTCTTTTGGTGATTTTTTTTCAAATAATGATATCATAAAAATTATGGGTTCACTTTTTATAATGTATACATTTTGTTAATATAATTTAAAAAAAAATATTATGCGAAAAATTTTTTTTGGCAATTGACACTATTGAAGTTACTATATATTGCAAGCGCGGATCCACGGGAGGGGGTCACGGGGGTCATGAAACCCCCCCACCTCACCTGGGAGATTAAAATATTGTTTTTCTATACGAGTTGGATTAAATTAGTAATAAAAGCTAGATCTTTTATGGTCATGACCCCCCCTCGAGTATCATGTTCTATTCATACATAATCTCAATATCGGTAGAATAGGTATATATAATACATAATTGTTTGGTTGATGGCTAAAATTCGCACGCTTTTAATATCAAGGCTTCACTATTGGCTTGTTAGCCTGGTGAAATATAAAAACTCATCCAAGGAAAATTCTATGGTTATACATTTTTCAGTGGTTCTCTTTTATTATGTTATTGTTTGTATGTATTCTTTGCTTTCATTTACAAAACCCTTTAAAACACTCACTTTCAAAAATTATTAAAAACATAATTATTTTTGTCAAATAAAGAAAATAATTATATACAACTTAAAGAAGATACTTAAAGGACATCTACACAGAGATTAATCGTTTAAAAGCCAAAGACCATATATACTTATGAACCTTAGGTGTACGGAAAGAGAAAGAAATCGATTGAACAACAACTAACTTGCTAGTAAAAATTCCAGTTATCTCTAAATTCGTTTTATAAATACAAAACTCCAAATTGGATGGGCACGATCAAGTAATTTCGGTGGCGCAATGCGAAGCGCAAATGCCTGAGAGGTGGCTGGGGTTCAATTCCAGTTGACGGCACTAAATTATAAAATTAAAACAATGAACAAGAAACTAGTACCACTAAAGAAATCTGATGGTTGGTGTGGCAGCCGCATGAAACTGTAATACTTCCAGCCAAATGCAATGGTGGTAGCCCATTGTAGTGTGGTTATTGTTCATTCAAAAACATTAATAGCAGGTTTAACTAAAATAAAAGCTATTTTTTTTAGTGTCCAGGTGTCCTGTGACCCCCCCGGCTGAAAGTCTGGATCCACCCTTGATATCTTGCGACTTACTCGTATGGAAAAAAGTGTCGTTTTTTTTTTTGAAGAAAAAATTATGATGTTTAAACTGAGCTTAAGATTTTTTTTCGAAAACTTGTGTTTTTCTTAAAAAACAAAAAAACAGAAATTTTAACTTTTTTTCAAACTTAAAAACGGTTCTTTTTAAGAAAAAAATAATAATATTTTCTTATATGGCGTAACATAATGTAAGAACTTTGCATTGATATATTTGCAAAAATTTGAACCGGTAGGAGTTATACGTTAAAAACTACCATTTCGACATTTTACGTTTTTTTAAATGTCGATATCTTCGATTCTTCGGTGTGTCGTAAGAAAAAGATTGTTATAATTTTTATGCCGAATGGCATAATCTACAAGTTTTTTATGAAACACTTTTCGATAGCATATATGTACATAGGTATCGTTCCTGAGTTTTATGCGAAAAACTGATATTTTTGATTTTTAACCTTGTATTATTATTGACGCGCACAAGATTTGGTAAGAGACTTTCGCATCCCAAAATAAAGATAATTGCTCTTAAAAATCTTCACTTGGATTTTTTTGGCAGATTGGCCATTTTTTTTTTTGTACATTTTGCCTGGGCTACGGCGCGGCGCTAACTCGTACTTACATTTTGTGTATATGGTTTGCTGAGTGTGGTGAATTTCAGTATCCAGTACCCAAGTATTAAAATAGAAAATGACAAAAATAATTTTAATGCCATGAATGTACAATTACCAGGACCGTTATATAAAAAAATAGCATTTGCATGTCGCAACTTACAAATCCTAGCCTTCAAAAGTAGCTAGAAAAGTCGTTAAAAATAATCTAGGTATACATCAAAATATTTTTTGTCGGGGAAGAAATTGAAATATCGCTAGATATAGCCACAATCTAGCTAGAACTGTACCCCTGCCACTGACCCACGTACACCAATTGTTGTTGTATATCCCTGCGAAATATCGTACAATCCACCATGACCGAACTCCTTGCATGCCCAGAGCCAAAGAAAACTACTGATTGATAATGTACATAAAACATAATCGTTTCTTCTCTCGCTGTGTAAGCTGAAAAAAGTCTAGATACATTCAACAGAGTACCCAGTACCCATTGAAAGCAATACAAAAGAGCTCTTTTAGCGGTGAGCTTTCTGTTTTAAAGCTTTTGAGACCAAAATGTTGTAAGTGAGTAATATGCCGTTTTCACTGGGCTAAATGAGATAATTTCATTCCGAATTTCCAAATGAGATCCAAATTACCTCATTTCCCATACAAAATCACATTTCGAAATGATTTAATTTCAACCTCATTTGCACGAAATTAGGTTGGAAATTAGGTGAATGCATCCAGCGGTAATCAGATTCAAAAGCTCTTAAAAGCTTTTGTATGAAAATATCAATACACTATATACTCAACAACATAAAACAGAAAGAGAAAACAACAAAACTAAACGGCTAACTGCCATTTCAAATTCAAAATGAAATGAGATGTCAAATGAAATTAGCTAATTTGATAATGAAAACACTTTTTTTCCAAATTTCGAAATTACCTCATTTCGGCTCTAATGAAAACGTAGTATAAGAGAAGTGTTGTCCTTTTTATTTGCTTGTATTTCTGAATAATAATACGTTTTCATTACAGCCGAAATGATAATTTCGGAATTTGGCAAAAATTTTTTTTCATTGTCAAATTTGTTAATTTCGTTTGATATCTCATTTCATTTTGAATTTGGAATGGTATTTAAACGTTTGTTTTTGTTGTTTTCTCTTTGTGTTTTGACATTTTCATTAAAAGAGCTTTTTATAGCTTTTGGAATCGACTGCTAATGGATGGATTTACCTCATTTTGTGAAAATTTGGTTGGAATTAGCTCATTTGTCATTTGAGAACTAGAATTTGTATGGTTAATGAAGTAATTTCGGATCTGATTTGGAAATTTGCAACAAAATTACCTCATTTGGCCCAGTGAAAACGTTGTATAACTCGTTAAAATGTAGTTAATTTCTTTTTCGCTCTGGGAGTTTTGGCAGAAAAGAAATATTTGCACAAAATCTCCAAACGTTCATAGTTCACGTTCACGGTAATATTCATTACAAAGGTTTTAAAAAGTGATATTTGTTTTATAAAGAGTGAATGAAATTGATGAAAGTGATACATATTATATAACTTTTAAGGTTTTTGCGGTTGTTGACCACGGTCAAAGTAATTTAATGAAACGTTCGGGGTGAGAAGGTACTAAATCGTATTTATTTTTGATAACGCGGTTAAGTGATCGTGTAAAGAATAAATAGTGAAGTCAAATTCGGGCCTATCAAACGAGGTCTTTTATTCTGTAATAATGCTATATTGTTATCAATTTCCATACAAAAGTTTGAGCTGTCAAAAAATAATTTATGAATTTTAATTTTGGTATTCGGCATGCCAAACTATTACAAAATCTCTTAAGAAATATGCTATGAGATTTCAAAAAAATTCGAAAATTCCCAACCAGCCTTTTACGGACCGAATTTTTGGTATTCAGCATGCCACAACCAGGGCCCGTATTAAGAATTTCGATTATCGTTCAAAATCCTTCGTTACGTTGCGATTATGTTTTACGAAAGTCGATTTTTTTTAAACGGTACTCGTTTTCTCTTACGACAGCTTTTGGCACTCGTATTTTATTGATTTGACTCATGACTTTGTGTAGCTGTCGCATATTTATTACCTTTTTTGTTAACGTTTGGTGCTGCTGGTTGATAAAAAGAAAAATGTAAGTTAAATAAAATAACAAAGAAATACAAATTTTAAATAAAATTTCATCAACACAAACTATACAAATAAATGCACTTGTTGCCTTTATGGAAAGGTATCCAGACATTGCTAATTTTTAGGAACAATTTGTCAAAAAAACTTAATTCACTTGGTCCTCCAGAAAAGAGCGTCGATGGACGGAAAAATGTATCTAAGTTGTTTAGTTAGATTAACTTTTCAAAGTATCCTTAATTTTGTTTTTATTAATTTCAAGGTATGGAAAGATTATAAGTACAACGTGACAAAAAATGCCAGATAATACACTGCATTCCAGTGACACAGGAGGCGGGCCAAATAAATAAGACTTTTTCAGACAACGAGAAAGCTGTGATAGCGATCCTTGATCTGAACGAAGCGGTTTCAGGCAACACAAGGAATGTATTTTAACGATCCTTCTCGCTTCCAAAAAGAACAAGTGTCTTATGACATTTTTGATGCCATTCTGGAAGACTTTGAAAATGTTAATATTGCTCAAAGCTCAACCAACTAATTATGAAAATGTTAATTATGCTGAACCAATCAACAATGCAAATGTTAATTTTGCTGAAGCAATCAATAATGAAAATGTGTAGAATATATCAAGTCTACCAAAGAAAAAAAAAAAAACAGGAGCAATTTACTGCAAAATCATGCACAAAATGCAGGCTGATGTACTTGTGGTCTGATGCATCTCCCAGTGATCTCCTTGAACTTGAATTTTCCCGATTTTCCGAATGTTTGGAATCATCGTCACTAATCAAAAAAAAAAAATCACAATGGAAAATCATTTTGTTTAAATTAAGAAATCAATTACAATTTTTTAACTTTATTAACACCTTCACTGTCCCCATGTATCATATGTGATACATACAATTTTGTTTTTCCAGTCTCTCCCACGTCCATGTATCATATTTGATACACAATTTTTTCTGGTGTCGCCTATGTACATGTAGCATATTTGATTCATAAACATGTATTTTTAAAAACAAGTTTTTATATGAAAAAAAGTGCCTAGGAACCTAACTTGCATATTAACGTGTAGGTGAAACCCGGTACTTTACAAAACTGCAAAAATAAATGGAAAAATGATTAAGAAAAAAAACTTTTTTACAAGTTATTTTTTTCTTTTTTTTTTGTTAACAGAACAATTTTATTTTTGGAATATATGGGACTAAATATTTTATTAATGATATACATATGTACATAATAGACATTCAATAATTATAAACAACAAAACATAACATTAAACAACAATAAAAATTAAAAAGACTTTAGAAATTTGTTTCTACAACATTGTGTTGCGCAAAACGCATCGCTTTCTTAAAACTTTACCATTTTGACGTAGTATTACTGTTTAAAAGTGTATGAATGGGCGTATTAACACCGGTGACTAGGTCGACTGAAAACACGCCATTGCCCACCGCCAACAATTGCCTGGAGAAATATGTAGCGGGCTGGTGATTTCGTTAAGTAACTCGCGTGTTCGTTTTCAACTGCAATTTTGTTCACACATCTCCGACGTTTTTTGGCAAGTGTTCAATTCATTTGCCGGAGTTGATCTTGCAATAACAGGTAGCGTATAATAGCCTGATAGCATAATAATTGCATTACCAAAAAGTTCATCATTTCGTATATCTTTCAACGTGCGATTCAAGGCTTCCAATGCGTGTTGGTCAGCTATTGTGCACTCGTCCTAAGTTATAATGTTTCATTTCTGCAATACTTTCGCCATTTCAGACTTCTTTGAAATGGTTCCATTCCACTTGCATATTTAATGGCAATTTTAATGCAGAATGGTTCAACCCCCTTATAACAGCGTAGGTATCCTCAATCCCCTAAGAGACCAAAACCAAGACGATCTTAGATCTCATACGAATCGTAGCCATACAAACAGTGAAAATAGGAATGCCTTTTTTCCAATTCCACTGGACGTGTCAAGGAAGAAAATGCCACCATTTCCATTTTCGACTGCTTGCATCCATTCACACAACATAAGGACTCAATGCGACTCGATCTTATCTCGATTAAATGCGAAGAAATACACTGAAACCCGGATCTTCCTGTATTTCCATTTTTCCTGGAAAGGACCCTGGACCCTTTTGTATGGAGCCTGTGCCCACTTTCAAAGTTGCTCAACAGTCATGAAACCTATGGCAAAGGAATGGTAATAAGGTTAACAAAATTTCATTATATGAAAGCTCAGTTCAAATCGAGCGCGAATATGGCGTTTCGGTGGGTTTTATTAAACAAAATAGGTTCTAAAAATGAAAAAAAATATTAAAAAACGATAGCAACACTAACAAAAAAGATTTTTACGTTTTTTGAAAGCTTAAAGTCTTTTCTTGTGTAATCTTTTCAAATAAAGTCATTCCTATCAATAGTTTCTGAGAAAATCACCTTCAAACTCAAAAATGTTGAAAAAGCAGTTTAATACTACATTTGTATACGAATTCCTTTATACTTATTATCTTGCGATATACGTAGTATAGGGCAAGTTTAGGATTCGTGCAAAAAAAAAACTTCGAGATAATAATTTTCCCTAACATTACGATGATAGAGAACTCGAAAAAAGTGGCTCTCGCAATTCTGTCTGTCTGTCCGTCTGTCCGTCTGTCCGTCTGTCCGTCTGTCCGTCTGTCCATCTGTCCATCTGTCCGTCTGTCCGTCTGTACGTCTCTCCGTCTGTCCGTCTGTCTGTCTGTATCTCGACCTGCAGCCTAAACGGCTGAAGCGATTTTCTTCAAACTTTGGACTTAATGTTCTTATGGGATTCCCTAGAGGAGAAATTGAATTTTTTTTATCTCAAAAAATAATACTACCTGCCACACAACCAGTATACAAAAATTGATTTATTTCAAAAATATACGCGGGTTTTAACAAGATTACAAAAACAATTTGTATGAAACTCAGTGGTTATTTCAGTGTGAATTTAGCAACAGGCACCGGTGTATTTCAAAAAGTTCTCCCATAAGGCCTGTACTGACTATTTTTGTTGGACAGAGTACAGTAACTAACAACTCGCAACCATTCCTGTGTGCGTTTGTTACAGGAATGGAAGGGACCTGCAATTTTATGCCGAATCCGAACGGCTGACGAGAAGCACTTATTCATGACAAGGGATAATCTTGAAGGATTTGTCAATTCCTCGCAAGAGGCAGTAGCCCTGAAAAAAAAACTTTTTTTAATTTTTAGGTGGACGAGGCTAGGAAGTCCACCGAGACCTCCAGCGTGACAGTCAAACGCACTAACCATTACGCTACGGGCTACACAGCCAGATGCCACAGTTTAAACAATTATATTATCAGTGTGCTTAGTGTTTTGGCTTGGACATGGACATGCAAAATGCAATGAGGACGGTCATGGTTGAGTGTACGATATTTTGCAGGGCATTACAACAACAATTCATGTACGTTGCTCAGTGGGTTAGAATCTTAGAATCTTTTTTATTAGCAGTTTTCTGAATTCAGTATCGTGAGACTATACAAGGGCGCCGCTGTTTTGAAAAAAGCTCGCCCATAAGCCCTGTACTGACAATTTTGGTTGAACAGAGCTCATGGTGAAAATTCAAATACCTATAAGAAAAGTAGTTAGGAAACTGCAAAATTGATGTACAAAATTTCAAACTTGCTTATTCTCGGTCATATAAGGAATTTGTAATTCAAAAGTCTACCAAATAGGAAAACAAAATGTATCAATACAAGGAGCTCTTTACTAAATAGCAGTGTTGCTCTCACGTTTTTATTTATTTTATTTATTTATTAACAATGTTTGATGGGATTGTGAATAATGTCAATCGTTGTGATTTCGATATAATATTTGTTCGTTCATATTTGGTGAAGTAAGTAAAGAACTTTTACTTTTGTGCAAATTTAATCTGTTCGTCATTTTGTTCATAGTTTGTGATATAAATAAAGACCACCGTTCTAGTCGTGATTTTTGATGTGCAGTGATTTTTTGTGAGAATGTGAAATGAACAAATCAAATCACTTTATTTGAGGCACTCATCACAGTTTACTGGTTGTGATTTTCTACTCACCGGTTGGTAGTCACAGGTCGCAAATTTTTGCTCATCTATAAAGCTTGTTTTTAAATAAATTGTTTGCATTCAAATTTCGTCAATTTTAATTATTTCCTTATTTTGGTTCATAAGTGAATTAGCCCAGTCAAATTCGACAATAAATTCCCAAAGCACGATGCAGTTCTGCATATTTGATATGGTGTTGGGGCAGGTTAGAGTAGTCTGTAACTAAGTTTGCAACTACGAAAAACTTGTGCTCGCTGCAGGAAAATGCAACAGTGAAAAAATCGCTAAATTGAACCCATTTTTTCCGACATTTTCCTTTATAACTTTAAAAATATTTAAAAACCATCCACTATAAACTAGTTTGTTATAAATTTTTCTACAAGACCACATTAGTTTTAAATTCATGCATGTTATATTTGTTTAGATATCTAAACAGGAATTAAAAAAAGAAAATCTGAAAAACTAAGTAATTTTGAAGCACTCGAAAAATAGGTCCAAAATTGTTAAATTCTGCTTAATATTTGCAATCAAATAGTCTAAAGTATTATAATACGAAATTCGAAACTTCGATCAAAATCGGTAAAATAGTTTTGGCAAAAAGCATGATGTTATAACTTAGTGCAAAAAGCAATGTTTGCATCATTGTTGTGTGCAAAGTAGGACACTTAAGTTGGCACTCATTTTTGTACACGTACTTGGAACCCTTGACTATCATAAAATATAGTTATAATATTTATATCTTTTTTAAAGCAACTTTTATAGCAATTTTAGAAGATGCCATTGGATTTTTAATGCTTGTATGTTCGTTGTGTCCATACGATGAAGAGTAAAGCCTCTCAGATCAATCTACCCATCCCTATCTCCCACCCTTAAAATCTATCTATCTTTCACTCACACAATTAAAAATCTATCATTTTGAATCCAAGAATATTGTTTGAAAGTGGCGCATCGGTTCAATTTGGGTGGAATCTACCCATCTCTTTTTCACTCACATAAAATCTACCTGTCTCACTGCATGCACCTAGCATTAAAAATCCAATGTGGACAGGCACTAAAAGAGTAATAGGACACTCAATATTATGGGTACTTGATACATGACGGACGTTTTACGGTTTGCACATCGTGCAAGTAGGACACTCGATAAAAAGGATGGTGTGATCAAACCAATTTCTTTTTGTGCGCGGAAATGTCTGTGTCCTATTTAGTACAATCAAATTAGCAAAAATATCTACAAGAATTCGGGAGGAAAATATTATTGTTTTATTTTAAAGAGTACCTCTTGGAGATTCTAAAACCACACTTTTCCAATAAAAAAACCCCTCTGCGTCGTCCGCCAAAAAGGTGTTTAGATTAGATAAGATTAGATCTTTATTGATGATTTAAAAATAATAAAACATTCATATGTACTTATACATTTTTGTATAAAGATATTAGAGCATGGCTATAAGCCGTCTGCCGTTTCTTAATATTTTTTACTTTAAGAGTTTACAATATTTATGTTTATACAAATAATTAAATACAAACAATAAAATAGTACAATTGTTAAAGATACTTTCGTTTTAAAAGAAGCAATTAGCAAAATGTTTACAAAAATTCATGAAGTTTAAATACTGTTTTTTTTCTTATCTAAGAAGATAATTAAAAATAGGATCATAATATAATTTAAAAAAGAAAAACATAATTTAATTTTTGTTTTGCTTTGATAAAGTAAAATTTATAATGAAAAATTAAATATTACTATAATTATTAAATATTAATATTTAACAGTTTCAAGAACTACAATATCCTGGAAAAAAAGGCTTTTAGTTTAGCTAAAACAAAAAAAAAGGTGTAAGTTATTACATTTAAGAAAAAAAAAAAGCTTTTTGATTAGCAAAAAAAAAAATAAATATTACTATTATTAAAAATTAATATTTTAGAGTTTAAAGAACTGCAATATATTGGATAAAAAGGCTTTTAGTTTAGCTAAAACAAAAAAGGGTGTAAGTTATTACATTTAAGAAAAAATAGGCTTTTCGATTAGCCAAAACAAAATAAAAAATGGTGGCATATTACATTTGTGAAAATGGGCTTTTAGTTTAGCAAAAACAAAAATTATATTATGTGTATTACTCACGAAAGGTTCAAATATGTGCCTCGGTAGTTCTTTGTGTGGGACAAATACTGTACCAGCAACTTCGATCCTAATTCTCCATTCCGAACGCTGATTTTTTAGAAGGAAAAAAAATCCAATTAGAAAAAAATTTATTCTGTAATGTTCGTACTAAAAGGGTGTGTAGATGTCTCTTCAACTTTATATTTACTATTTTAAATTCAAACTTTGATGAAAAATTTTAATTTTTCAAGATACAAATTAAACACAATTAAAGGTTAACGGGGAACAAGTAGGGACAATTTAATAAAGTCAATCGATACTTTATTATATTATATTAGATATTTTTTTCGGGCTGTATCTTGAAAGTTTTTTGACACATGAAATCTAAATAAACAGATATGTAGGAAATTTAATGTTCTATAGAAACGATCTTAAGTGATTTTTGGTTCGGATGGATAATGGATGAGATAAACTTGAAAAACCATTTTTAAAATCGAAAATTAGCTGGTTTTTCAACAATAACTTTTTATAGGAAGGTGCTATCAAAAGAAAGTCAAAAATTGTAGAGAACATGTCAGGCTACAAAAGTAAACAAAAATAACTACTCTCGACGAATACCGGTTGAGAAAATTGAGAAAAGGCTTTTAAACACCTTTTTCAAAATGGCGGACGACGCAGAGGGTTTTTTTTATTGGAAAAATGTAGTTTTAGAATCTCCAAAAGGTACTCTTTAAAATAAAGCAATACAATTTCCCTCCCGATTTTTTTTTTTACTAATTGGTTTGTTTGGTAATCATTCCAAACAAACAGATGGAGGGGCGAAAGAATACATCATTTGTGTTTCATTTCATTAGCTCTTCACTCGAAACTTTTCGAAAAGATGTTGTGGCAGCGCAATTCTGCGGTCGGACTTGGATTCTGGGCATTGGAAAAGTATAGTCTGGGCCCGAATACCTTAGACAAAAATAAGTTAACAAAATGGATTTAAATATTGATATAAAATTTTAATATATTAATATGAAGATCACACTTGACGGGCAATTTCAGAGAGGTTACATTCACGTTTAGATTGGACCATCAGCGTTTTATAAAAGAAAGCGCTGAATTGCCTTTCTATAATTCGAGCATTGAGAAAGACAACTGGCGTTCGAATTAAATAAAAACTTCGACTTTATCTCCACTATTACCCCTTTCCACCATTGTTGATGTGGCGCTATTCGTTTTATTTAAACACTAATTGTAGTCTCTGGAACCGTGTCGTTTTAATAAAACGGATATTTGGGATGAATTTTAAACCCGAGGTTGTTTTAAGGCACCATTTACTATAATAATAATACTAATTTCAAAATCTAGTCGTTTAATTAGCATCATGAGCTTGACGTTTTGCACAATTGGCCCAACATAAATTGCGACCGATCTGACCATCAGAATCAGGTGCCTAGCGGAGTTCAATATATAGTTTGTTTATTTATATATATAATATTAATACGTGGTGGCCAAACATTTTCCAGCGTTTTTCTTCGTAAATACTCAACGGAACTTCATTTATAATGTACCGTCGGAAATTTTTGGTCCCACAGATGTGCACAAACCAAAAATTATGTGCGTATGTAACCGTTAAGGATACAAATGGTAAAGGGTGGAATTTGGGCCGATGGCGATACAAGTTTATAAAAAATATATTCCACTGGAATTGCACCCACATAAAACCTAATAAAATATAAGGATGTTGATATTGCTATAATTTCAACAACCACCAACATCAAAGGCCAGGCTAAAATCGTGACCACATAAATAAATGGTCATTGTGATTGGTAGTCCGTAATGCAAATTCGATTCGTAAGAAGGTTTTGGGTTGCGATTCTAAAATGAAATACAGAAGCATATTCTCTTAATTCCAGAAGATTAACTGTCATTTTGGCACCAATCAAAATAGGTCATAAGTTTAATGTAATCTTCTGTAGTTTCATACCATATTTTAACATAGATTACATGGCAGACGAAGTGTCTAATCTCGAACAATGATTAATGTAAGCGAATACATTTTAAGCAACAACGGCACATCCCCTCCACTTACCGCTTACAATTTATTCTCGCTCCAATTCGCATGATCCTTAAGAAATCGTATAAATCTTTGTGTATTTCTTCTTTGAAATTTTTTTTTTAAATTCCGAAGCCAATACCTACCAAAAAAAAATAGCAAAAAGAATAAAAAATGCCACATAAATTCCACAAAACAACTCTAGGTTAAACTTCCTCAACAAAAAAGTGACGATGCATGGAAGCTCTATTTCGATGAGATTCCCGAGGAAATTGTCGACGAGTTTGCCATGCGCTATGGCATTGAAAACATCTACCAGGCCATGACACATTTTCATTGTTTGTCAACGAAATATTTGTGTCCTGGTGTACCGGCCGTGATGAGCACTCTATTGGCTAACATTAATGCATACTACGCCCACACAACAGCATCATCGGCTGTATCAGCAAGTGACCGATTTGCAGCTAGCAATTTTGGAGTAAGTATCTTGATTGTAATTTTTTGATTCAGTTTTTTTTTTTAACAATACAATATAATAAATAAAAAATATTTTTTTATAATTGATCACACAGCCATAAAAAACAAAATAAGATAAGGATTTAATTTAGGAATATACACAATACACTTAAGACATATGGAAAAATTTCACAAAAATAGTTAAATTTCAGAAGCCTTCCTTTAATGAGAATTTGAAAACACACAATTTTATTTGCAGTCTCTCGATAGCAATGATGAGGAAGCTTTTAATGAGCCTTGTAAAGAAGACATCGAGATTCCAGTAGTCATTACTGGGGGGCAAATATATTTTGTAAATATACTCTAACAAAACAAATCCGAACTCAAAACAGTTGTAGATGTAAAAATTGTACAATAATACCTTTATTATTTTTAAACCTCTAGAGTTGGTTTTCCTGCCATAATTTGATTATTGTAACTATTACTCTTCATTTCATTTGCGAAAAGTTATAAAACATCAAGTGTGTTTCAATGATGTTTATATCAAGTGTGTTTGTTTTGTACTCACGTATACGCTTACGATAAAATGCTTAAGAAAATAGTTCCTGTATGGTTGAACCCCCCAAGGGGGCCCCTATCTACAGGCGTTCGCGCCTGTAGATAGGGGCCACAAATTTGAAGGGGCTACATCATATAATTTTTTTTTAAGAACTCTGAACTCTGCAATGAATTTTTTCATACAAAATATCGAAAATCGTATTGATTTTACCAAGTAAACTTTTTACGACCTTCTATTTATCTTTAATTTTGTATAGACACCCTAGAGTTTTAATCATCCAAGAGTACTACTACGACTTGTTTAATTGATTTTCCCGGAAATTTCTAGCTCAGTCAAAACAGACATTTCCCTGAACAAAATTCCGATGACGCTTAAACTTGGTGAGCGTGAGAACCTTCCAGTGACATGGTCAAGTGTCGAAAAAATCAGTTTTTAGGAAATAATTTTTTAATGGCAAATACTATCGAAAAGAAGTTCGAGTACAGTTTGTAGATCATAAAATTTTCTATAAAAAAATGCCCATTTTTTTTTCCTACGACCAATGATTAGGTAGTAAAAAAAAGTGTGTTAATCTTTTTATAGAACATTTTGATGTCTACAAAGTGTTCCTAGACTTTTTTCGAAATCATTGGCGGTTTAACAGTTATATTAAAAAAAAACAATATTTTCGTCATTTTATGTTGTTTTTAAATAGCTATACCCTCTTAATCATTGGTCGTAGGAGAAAAAAGTGGGGGCATTTTTTTATAGAGAATTTTATGATCTACAAACTGTACTCGACCTTCTTTTCGATAGCATTTGCCATTAAAAAGTGATCTCCTAAGAACTGAAAAGTTATGCTGCTGTCGGATCGAAGGGGACTTTTCGTAATTGCTGCGTTATATAAGCCCCCACCAAATTTTAGCGTTATCGAAATTTTGTTTATGTTTTGAGATTTGTATGTCTATTTTGACTGGGCTATTCTGAGGTGGAATCGGCTAAGGCGATAGTTGACTGTCGCTGTATTGATAATCAATTTTGATTATCAACTTTTCTTTGTGTTGCGTAAAGTGATATTAAACGTAAAGCGAGGCCAACAAAGTACACTCAACAAAAAAAAAATGCGCTTCCCTTTTCTTGTTGTTGGGACACAAATTTTTGTATCAGTTTTTAGGTCGGCCATAAAGTCCACTTTGCTTATTCCTTCTTCCATGCTTCCATGCTTATCCATTCCTTCCGGGGCACACTATATAAAAAAACTTTTAACACTACTTTTTAGTACATCATTTTATTGTTGAACACTAATAATTTCTAGCTTCGTCAATGTTGTTAGCTACGAAAGCAAGTTCGTTCCAGTCAAGCATTTTACAAATATTTTGTAATATCCGAAAAGACTGAAGTATTGAATTTCGTACTTAATTACTTACCTGACTTTCCTTCCTCAAATGATCTTGAGCACCCTGCTTCCATCAGTCATCCAGAAATTCAGTGTCCAGGCCAAAAGCTGGCGTCGACGATGGCTTCGAGTTTAAACAAGAAGTTAAGTCTTCCTTGTAGTCTTCGAAGACTTTCCTGACTAGATGATTCTCGATATGGCCAAGACAATATTATCGGTTTTACTTTCTATACACATCTTTAAACAGCTCAGATTTCGTCACGGTTGTATCTTCTCCTCCATTTACTCTCCTCGTGTATCTATCTCGGACCAAATATTTGTCAAAAGACAAGACAGTTTGAAAACCCATTTTTATCGCCACACTAAAGTATCAGTGGTTTTCAATGCCAAAACCTTCCGCATGTTTCGAACAATTTGGAGGATGATTTTTCTAGTTAGACATTGCACAGCATATTTTCTAACGTCACGCAATACAGCTGGATTTTATTTCATAAGGATCCTGAGTTTGATCATCGCATCGCCATATTTAAGTGCTCTGGAAGGTAAAAGCTATCATATGCAACTTGAGTCGATGAAGAGATTGTGAGTCTCAACTTGAAATTGTCTTTTCTCGAATGTGCTTCATTTTGTAGATATCTATTCAATGGTTGATCTGCATCAACAATAAAATGATGTACCCTGGTATAATTGCCTGAGTTAATAGTGAAGCCTAAGTTTATAGTTGACAATATTCCTTAATTGATTAATGTGTAAGTTTTGTCCTTACTTGATGACATCATTTTCTAGATCTTGTTTTCATTTACCTTTAAATTAAATCCAACTTCCGTTTCGGTACTCAAAAATACCAAAAATACCACATAACGCTGTTTTCTTTCAATATTATTTCCATAGCTTCGAAGGCCTTTGAAAGATTGCACCTCCGGTGTTGTTGCATTGCGGTTTTAAGGATGATGTTAAAGAA
Source organism: Melangyna quadrimaculata (assembly GCA_949320155.1). NCBI lineage: Eukaryota > Metazoa > Arthropoda > Insecta > Diptera > Syrphidae > Melangyna > Melangyna quadrimaculata. The sequence goes on from OX439486.1 coordinate 20,621,646, forward strand.
TACGCATGCTAGCTCGTCGCCTTGTCCTTAGCTTTATGGTACATCATAAGTGATGTTCACTTAGTACCTTAGTTCTTTTAAATATGAACCCAATATTGTTTTAAATCTTGATAGTATGTAGGTAATTCCGTCCTTCACTTCAAGCTTTTGCATTTAGATTAAAAAATAGATATTATTTTAAGCAAACGCTCGCTTTCTTCTTTCATAACATTTTTGTACCACCTTCATTGCTCTACTTCAAATTTTTTTTGTCTCGTTCGTAAAATCCCTTATAGCTCAAAGAACTCTTAAAAAGTAACAGTTAATGTTTTGTGACTCTGTAATAATCCAATTTAAAATCTTCCTGCGGAGCTGTTTCTAGCATTCCTTAAAAAAATCGTTTGTCAGTGATGTCATTGTATCTAGTAAATCATGTAACTATAGTTCCTGCTCATTATTAAGCTTATCCACAACAACATAATACTTTACTATGCAGGCTTAATTTAATAATTTAATGAAAACATTACTAACTCAAGGTGTGTTTTTATACAAGCCCAAAGTGAATTAAAGGAACAAATTGAGGTCCGTCCAATAATTTACATGTCAAAAGTAAAACAACTTTTTCTCTATGGAATTAGCTAACTGCAGAGATTAACTTTACCGCCGAGGAAAATAATATTGCCAACGCGAATTACATATTTTTACTTCCGACGATTTGTATGGAAAGTTTTTTCTGTGGTAGCATCATTAATTATCCATGTTGTTATTTTCGTCCAATCCTGAACGGGCTTAAATCATATAAAATGATTTAAGTTAAGTATGTACCAAGGAGCTGGGTTTTTCGACCACCCACAAAATTCCTCCTAGATAGAAGATCCATCGAAAGTAGAAACAACTAGTTCTTTAAAAACATCTTTATTAATAGTACGCTAGGATGAGGCTATGGATTTGCCCACATTGTACACTAAATTAAATTTTTATGATAATAGTGGAAGTAGAGATTTTCGTGTGCACATAAATAAATAAGACCCTTATCATAATAGCGCTAAGACTAGAACCATTATTTAAACCAAACAAAAAAAACTCTATGGAATGCTTACTCTTATATTATTGGATTAATTATTACAGAAGGAAAAGTTCGTGAAGCTCTTAGATCAATTGCACAACTCTTTGCGAATCGATTTGTCTATGTATCGTAATAATTTCCCAGCACCACAGCAGGAGAAGCTAATGGATCTCAAATCAACTGTAGATTTACTGACCAGTATAACTTTCTTCAGAATGAAGGTAAATTTTCGTTTATACTTATGTTAATCTAGTTTAATTAAAATAAAGAATAACTTTAAAGCTAAGTAAAAGAAAATACGAACAAATCGCGGTTTTATATTCGTTGCGTTTTAAAATTAGTTTGCAATGATTGTAAACGGGATTTGATTTATTATATCTTGCGACAATCGCTCTTAGCTATTAAATTAATAAATCGCAGACTTCTTAACAATTTGAAATCTTGATATGTCCCTTTTCACACGAGGAAACTGAGTTTCCAGCAACTTATATTGTCCAGAGCACCATGTAGTTTCAAGGGCACTATGTAGTGCAAAAAAAGTAGCCTTTGCGTGTGGGGTTTACAATTCCTAAATTTGTTGAGAAAAATTTTAAGTATTTTTTCAATAAGAACATCTGGAAAGCGAGAAACTCTCTCCCTCCCTTGAAAGAGTGCTATCGCAAAGGAAAGTACGATGAGGCGATCTTATTCTACGCCAAAGCCATCGACAAATGCCCTGCCACAAATCATAGCGATTGGCAATCTTCTATCAAAATCGAGCATCCGCCTACGAAATGCTGAAGTAATGGTCAAAAGTAAAAGATTCAATTCTATAAAATACAATCCCAGGTATGCTAAGGCCTATTTCCGACGTGCGAAAGCCAGCAAAACGACAAACGATATTCTCGAGTGCCTTGACGATGTTACAGCTACTTGTATATTGGAAAAGTTCCAAAATCAAAACACAATCATGTTCGCCGATAGAGTTCTCTAACATACTGGCAGAGCCGATGCTGCAAAGGCCATTCTTACAAGACTGCCAATCCTACCAACGAAGAGTTTCATCAAGACTTTCTTCAAATGATTTGTTCAGGATCCGTGTGTGGTAAAAGAGGTTCCAAAGTCTGAAGATCCAAAAGGTATACGTTCGTGCTAAAATGGCTTTTGATAGTGGAAACTTTGATGATGTAATTCCAGCGTGTACAGAATAAATCGAGTCAAGTGAATGAGAATCACAGTTTAAATCCGAAGCTCTTTTGATGCGATATGCGAGGTACCTTTCATTTATTGTCTGCAAACTTTGCAGACTGAAAAACAGACTTGGATTCCGTCATCAATAATTCTGATTTCTGATGCCAATGTTGATCTTCGATCAAATGCTCTCATCAAACGAGCGTCCCTTTCCATTCAGCTCGACGACAAAGACACGGGTATGGCAGACTTTGAAATGGCCATTAAGCTTTCACCCGAAAATCCTGATATCTACCACCAACAAACCCAAATCTATAATCCTATCGATAAGTTAGACAAAGCACTCCACGAATTTGAGACTTGTGTCAAATTAGCTCCCAAACTTGGGATTGCCTACATTCAAAAGTGCTATGCCGAGTACAGAAGGGCAATTATGCAGCAGGATCAGATGCGCCTCATGGGTATAATGCAGTTGAAAAGTTTCCCGATCATGTGGACTGCTACAGTCTGATGGCACAAGTACTGAGTGACCAAGGGCAATTTGAACAGGCTGATTCGTTCTTTGAGAAAGTAATTAAAATGGCTCCGGAAAATGCTTCATTCTATGTTCACCGTAGTATATTGTGGCTGCAATGGAAGGCTGATGATGTTGAAAAGGCGGTTGCAATGATGAAAAAAAACATTCAAACCGATGATAAATGTGAGCTGGCCTACGAAACACTGGGAACCATTGTAGTACAACGAGCCAATCTGGACGGAGCTGTTGAATTGTTCGACAAGGCAGTTAAATTGGCTAAAAGTCAAACGGGAATGTCGCATTTATATGCATTAAAGAACGCTGCCATTGCCCAAATTAATGTAACACGATAACTTGGAATTGATTTGTCAGCGATATCTGCGATGGCTTCGTAAAGACCTTAACTTAAACAAAACAAACACGTTCTCAGCACCTTAAAAATGTCATTGTAATTTGAATTTTTAGCTAATTTTATAATCGTTTTACCCTTTGTTTTTCGCATTTGGTTGAGTTTTAATATGATAGAAAAATATTCGTTACTTTTGAACTTGTTTATTGTTGTATATTCGACAAAGATTCTCATCGAATACAAATGAAATAAGAAAACAAATATCAAAAATTATGATACACTCCGCTCCACTGAAACAAACTTTTTTTTTACTACCAGAGCGTGTAGCGCTTTGGTAAATTCATAAATTTACCTTTTGGTTTTAGTTCCTAAAAGGGGAATCTATAACGAATAAAACTGCAGGGACAGAATAATTCAGGAAAATACTTAAGGTTATTTTTTTCAACAAGAAAACGTGCCAATCCTCAACGCAAGGATCATTAACAGTTGCATATCCGAGCAAAATGTTACCTTACTTCAATGGCCACCGTATTCTCCGGACCTAAATATTATTGAAAACTTATGAGGATGGATGGTTCGTTAAGTTTACGATTCGGACCGACAATATGAGGACAAAGAATCACTTATTGCTGCAATCAAAGAAGGGTGAAGTGCAATTTCTTTAAATTATATAAAATAACTGCATAATTCAGTCTCCTACGGCGTAATTTCAAGAATTTTCTAATAAAGATGGTAGCAAACATATTTAAATATGATTACGAATAGAAGACTACCCAATTTGACTGCACTTTTGCAAATCGTTTCCTTATTTAAGATAATGTTTCTATTCAAGTGGCGCAAAACAAAACAGTGTTTTTATTGAAGTAATTAGAAAAGTTATACAAAATAACCTAATGGTATTTTCTGAATTATTCTGTCCATGCAGTTTTATTCGCAATAGATCCCTCTTTTAGGAACTAAAACCAAAAGGTGAATTTATAAATTAACCAAAACGCTTACACGCTCAGACAGTAAACAAAAAGTTTGTTTCTATTCAAGTGGAGCGGAGTGTACTTATGTACTCTGTTCTAAAATTCAAATCAATTTGAAATGTAATATATGTATGTACATATAGTACATCTATTTATTTAAATATAATTTGTTATTTTATCTGGTTCAGTTCTTGAGTATAAAAGTATCACACAAGTCTCCCATATTAGCCACTTAAGAATTAACTCGGACTATGAAACTGGATCTTGTAATAGATACAATGTGAATATTCTTATTGAAAAAAAAAAATAGGGAGAAAAACTGCAATACAACACAATTCTACAATTCTAATTGATTTGAGTTTCAGAATCAACATTTATATGTAACACAGACAAAATAAAAAAAAATTTAATAAACCGTTAAGTAGTATGTTAATTAGGACAAGTGATCAAAATCTCACCGGTCAACGATCTGAGAAATAAATTTTAAACATTGCTTTTCACACTTCATTTATAACATGCGTTTAACCAATATAAATGAAACTACAATAAGGCTGAATTTATTCACTATTGCTCAACTTGCTTTTGAGAGGCGAAAACTATAAATTAAATCATGGTCGTCCTATTTATCGATTCCAACACGGGGAAGCATTTTATATTTCCGCCTTTCAATGGATAAATTTTCTTGTTTTGCATCATCTACGCGGCTCCAAAAAGATGACGCCCAATTCTCCCAGTAGTAGGTAATATGCACCAAACATTTTATCTTATTATTTTATGATGTTTTTCCTTTCGAAGTCAAAAGCGAAAAGTTTACACAACTGAATAGCATTAATGAATAAGTAAACAGAAATGAAGAAAAATCCCAAGTTTGCTCGCTAACTTCTACTTTTTCCGGGAGTTGAGAAAATTAAAAGTTGATCAACTCTAGAGATGAAAATCAAAAGTTGAAAACGTCAGCTTCGTGTGAAAAAAACTACTCCTCAAGGGTATGTTCAACTTTGGGTGAATAAATTCCGCCTTAATCTCTAAGCAATTTTGTTTTCTTGTTTGACAGTTAGGGAAATTGAAAGCATCCCAATAAACTAGTTTCCTTTTGATGTTGATGAATTGGCTCTTTAACCGACCAACCACGACGCGATGCGCTTTATTTAAAGCGACAATTAAACGGTGATTCATAAGATAAATGCGTATTCTTGTGTAAAACTTCCAATTTCTTCAAATTTAAAAATCGTCGGTCAAAGTTTTGTGCATTTCCCTGTCACAAATCAATTCAAAGTTTTCGTTGAATTTTCTACCACTTGGAACTGTGTGGTGCCTGTCGAGTTGGTGAATGAAAAATGATATTACAAATGAAAACTAAATGTTGGTAAGTGGGTCAAAAATTGGGACAAATATCATGAGAACGACTTACTGTACATATACATTTCTCAAGATAATTTTCATAGAAAATGAAATAATCTTCCTTTGAGTCTTAAAAAAGTGTTCGCATGATGGGCTGATCTTGAGTTATTTGCCAAAAAACATTTTCAAAATGGTTGCTCAAGCCAGTAGTCACAAGAAGGAAGTACGTATAGATTGAGTTATATCCTTATATAGTAACATTGTTTGATGTTTAAATATTATTTCTTCCAATCAGTATTAGTTGAAGAATTCGAAATTTGTATTCATTATTGTAATTGACAAAGTGACAATCATAAACTTACATATGAAATTTTTGTGTTTTAATTATTTTTATTTTGTTTTTGTTATTAATTTTTCATTCCGTTCACAGGTTCAAGAACTATCAAGTCCACCAAGAGCTAGCACTGTCGTAAAAGATTGCGTGAAAGCCTGTCTTAGATCCACCTATCAATTCCTCTTTGAAAATTGTTATGAACTATACAATCGGGAATTTCAGGTATGTCGAGAAAAATATTTATATTTAATTTTTTTTTAAATATGTTTATCATAACTTTTGCAGCAAATTTAAGAGTAGGTAGATTAAAACAATACATTTATTTATATTTAAAACACACCAAGAAAGTTTTGTAAACTCAGGTTTTAGATGAAATCCAAAATATTAACCTGATATCTCCTGTTCAGATTTTGGCTAGAAGTAGTATTTCGCAATTTTGTATTGCGAAAAATTATAAAGTCCAAGGTCTTTTGAGAGGGATGTTAAACACAAATGTGAGGATTTGATACGTAAATTACCTGTGAATTTGTTCTTTGCCAAGAACAAATTCATTATTGTTCAAATCTAAATCTAAGGTGGCGCTACAGTCAACGTAGGGCATGGGCATCAACCAGCACGCTTCTGTACCCAGTGCAGGCCCTAGCACGCTTTGTCCAGCCCCACACATGAGGCCGCTTAAGGGCGACTAACGGTTCTTGCTGCGCTTTTTGAGCCGCAGCCTTTCTTAACTGCGCTAGCTTCAGGATCGGACTCAAAACGGAACGGAGTTTTACATGGTCCAGCTATGTCAGTCATTGGACTTTTATTGTTTTGTCTTACGCCGATCTTGTTTTATAATTTATTATTATACATCTTTATCGCCTCTCCCTTTTTTCGAGATATAGACACCGTCTATCACAGTGGAATCTGCTACAGTCAAACATTTATCATACACTTTATGGGAAAGTCAAAAACAATAAATTGTTTTAAAGTTTTTTAAATTAAAATTTTAAAAAACTTATGTAAAGCTATTTGTCGATGACTCGGAACTTTGCTCTCTCTAGGTGGATCCAAACGAGGCTAAGCGTGACCCTGACGATCACGGTCCCAAATTGGACAGCGTTGACTTCTGGCATAAGCTAATAGCACTAATAGTGTCAATCATAGAAGAGGATAAAAATAGCTATGGCACGGTTTTGAATCAATTCCCACAAGAACTGAATATTGGCCAAGTAAGTTTTACAAACACAAACAAAAGGTCGTCTTCGTAGATCGAATAATAATAATAATAATCCTTGCTTATTATTCTGTTGCATCTAAAAGCTCTCGGCGGCCACTATGTGGGGACTTTTTGCTGTCGATATGAAGTACGCACTCGAAGAACACGAACAGCATCGACTGTGCAAGTCTTCAGCCTACATGAATCTGCATTTTCGTGTCAAATGGTTGTATAGTAATTACGTTAAAGAAGTCCCACCCTACAAGGGTGCCGTTCCTGAGTATCCGGCCTGGTTCGAACCGTTTGTTATGCAATGGCTAAATGAGAACGATGATGTTTCCCTTGAATATCTCCATGGTGCATTTAACCGTGATAAGAAAGATGGTGTAAGTATTTGAGGGACTTGAAACGAAAGTCTTCACAGGCGACTGACTCAACTTTCTATTGCAGTTTCAAAAAAGCAGTGAACACGCTCTGTTTTCAAATTCAGTGGTCGATGTTTTCACTCAACTGACGCAATGTTTCGATGTTGTTAGCAAGCTCGAGTGTCCGGATCCAGAAATATGGAAGCGTTACATGAGGCGCTTTGCTAAGACCATTGTAAAAGTGCTAATAGCTTATGCCGATATTGTCAAAAAGGAATTTCCCGAACATATGAGAGATGAACGAATTGTGAGTTCCATATCTACATGACTTCCATTGCAATTTCAAGAATATTTCTTTAAGGCATGTATCTTGATGAACAACATTCAACAACTACGAGTTCAGCTGGAGAAGATGTTCGAATCAATGGGTGGCGATAAGCTCGAAGAAGATGCAGCTAATATTCTCAAAGAACTCCAACAGAATCTAAACTCTGCATTGGATGATTTGGCATGTTTATTCGCCATCAGGTATGCTCAACTGTATGTTACAGATCTTAATGTATTTTTTGCAGAGAACTGAAAAACTGGAGATACATCTCTGTCAAAGACTTTGACCTTTCCTACCATTATAAAAAAAAATCGCAGACTCTTAATTTTGTTCATTTCAAATTGTATAGAATACTTATCAAAAATTATCAAAAAACTTTTTCTCAAGCCTTGAGCCAAGAATTACCCAATCAGTGCGGGAACTCGGTGATCTGCTTCTCTCTGTCAAAGGTGGCGGTAATCTGAATGCTAATCAAGCGGCCCAACGTAACGCTGTCGCAGTTGAAGCTGACGAAGTTCTGCGACCGTTGATGGACTTGTTGGATGGTTCATTAACATTGTATGCCCAATCGTGTGAAAAGACTGTGCTAAAGCGATTGCTTAAGGAACTCTGGAAGATTGTTATGCGCATACTTGAGAAAACTATTGTCCTCCCACCTATGACTGATCGAACGGTATGTATGTCTTGATAATTCTTCTTTTAAGCTTAGGCCAGTCGGAAGTTTTATAATATTTATTTTTATAATAAAACTATGATGACGAATTTAACTTTTGCGCCTATTAGTTTAGTTTTAAAAAAAGTTATAATGAGTTAAGCTTGCAAGATATATTATATTAATAATACAAACTTACAAATAAAAAATAATTTTTACCCACTTAGATGATGTTCAAAAATATTACGGACAATGCTAAGAATCTAGCCGCCAATGCCAAAATTGAGGATATGGGTCGTTTGTTCAAAAACCACATGGCCGGCAAACAGGATGTGAAGAATGCCCTCAGTGGAGTCATGGACATTTCCAAGGAAGTCGAAAAGAATCTCTCCCCGAAGCAATGCGCCGTCCTGGACGTTGCCTTGGACACCATCAAACAATATTTCCATGCCGGAGGCAATGGCCTGAAGAAAACTTTCCTTGAAAAATCCGCTGAACTACAGAGTCTTCGCTACGCCCTCAGCCTTTATACACAAATGACTGATACCTTGATAAAGACCTTTATCACAAGTCAAGTTCATGAAGGTATGTTGTAAATCGATTTTAATATAAATATAATTTTTTGTGATACATATATGCTTTATAGTCTGTCTGATGATGTCGTAATTCTGTGTCGTATAAATATTCGGCATCAGGATGCATTTTCAGTAAAATATATATAAAATTATGATTTATTGGTTTTGCTCTCTCTCTATCTATTAATAACAAATTTTTAATTTTTAAAAATGCAGTGCATTAAGTTCCAGGGAAATAGAGTTAAACGAGAAATAAAGTGTTGATATGATAAACCACAGCGCATTAACACCCACGATTGTAAGGTAATAAGATTAAAGGTACTTACCAGCAAGGTTTAAAATCTGTCCAGGCTGTGAGACTGTTGATACGACAAGCCAGGGCCAAGGCGCTTTGATATTGGAGACAGCTATAGGTTTTTCGTTTCAGCAGGCCGAATAACATTTTGTCAAATAAATGCCTTCAACCACAGACACAGGCTACTCGCGATAAAGTAAAAATGAACAAACCAACAAAAAAAAAAAACAAACATTTAAATACATATAATAAGACTATGATTATTACAATTTTCAGCAATTAACAATAATTGCACCACCGAAAATAGATAGGCCTAGCTCACACGAGATTTCACTGCACGTTTTTTAGCTGTATACATCCGAACAAATGAACTGTGGCCTGTGGCGCATATATTTACATCAGGCGCGAACGCAGGGGGGGGGGGGTTGGGGGTTCAAAGCCCCCCCTCCCCGAAATGTATGAATTTAACTTCCTCGCCATACAATTTCACTCTTAATTTTGAGTTTTCAGTATAACCCCCCCCCCCCCGAAATTTGATCAAATGTTCCCGCTTCTTCCCCCCAAAGTTATTTAAGAAAAGCTATTTATATTCCGTACATCGATTCCCTGATAATGTCGCTTACAAAATGCTTTTCAGAAGAAAATGAAGCTGCATTTTCACTATTTCAGCTATCACCAAAAAATAAGCAAATTTTGGATAGATAGATAGATTTTATTTCTCAAAAAATAACTTAAAGGTAGTAAACCGCACATTTTACAATTCAGAGATTTGATTAAACTTATCTTACATCTGAAACATCATCTTATTTTATTTGAAATAACATTTGGGCAATAGTTTATTTCAAGGAAAATGCTTATAAAAAAAACCTTCAATTTAAATTTAGGAAAAAAGAAAACAAAAAATGAAATTACTAGATTGCAATGAGCTAAGAAAATAACAAACAACATTTCAACAGTAGTTGATATAAATAAATGATAGTAGATAGGTTTGTAATAAATACATAAGTAATTAGAATTAATAATACATACAAACAAACAAATTAAGAAATAGGTAAATAATTTAATAAATAAGTTAAAGAATAAACAAATAAATTAATCAATTAATAAATGAATGAATATACAAATAAATAAATAAAACAAATAAATAAATGAATAAAAAAATTATAAATATTAATAAATAAATAAGTAATTTGGTACAAATAGGTACAAAACATAAGTAAATTAATAAATAAATAAATAAGTATTTGCTGGAACAATTAAATTTAATAACAAATAAATAACAAATCAGTTAATAAATTAACAAGTAAATAGATGGATGTGAAGGAGATAGGACAAGAAGAACAAATATTTATCAGAGTTTGTTAATGGGTATAAGCAAATTATGGATTCTTCACAATTGTATATTATTATATAGAAAATAATGGAGAAATATGGCTGCTTTCTGGATAATTTCCTGGCGGAGATCAAGATGTGGTACAGTTTTAACAAAATGCAGCCTAATGGAATTTATTGTTCAAACATTTCTGATTTATTGAATATTGAGAGAAATTTTATCAATCGTTTTTTTCAGCTCTTTGTATAGGGCTCTCAATTCCAGCAACTACTTGCACCGCTGAGCGATCGTTCAGCACCTTACGCAAAGTAAAAACTTGGCTTAGATCCACAATGACCGACAAACGACTTGATTCGTTGTCCATGATGTACATTCATCGAAATATTGTCAAAGAAGTAACAAACTTTTACAATGAAATAATTGACCGTTTTGGAAAAGAGCCCAGGCGGTTGCAGTTGCTATTCACTATAAGTAACAAATGTTGAAGAAAAATATATTTGATTCCTTTTTAACGTCAACACGAATAAAACGTCACATTTTCTAGTCCTTTAATAAAATCACTTACAACTGACCTATGCCTAGACAAAATGAATAAACTTTTAATAAAAAAAAACATCGAATTCAAATATTGCATATTCATTTTTTATCTGCCTGCCCCCCCTGGAAAAAATCATGCGGGCGCCTATGGCTTGGACATATGGATCTGTAATCAAGGCTCAATACCTAGGTATTGGTTTGGTAAAACATTTTTTGGTTCATACAATGATCCACAAAGTTTATTTTTGGGGGTTTTCGAAATGCTATTACCCATCTTAAGCCGCCTTCAGGGACTGCAAGACTTCAAGACTTGCATGTCTTTCATTAGCATTACCACACTTTTCGACTCACATACTTTTTTCCGGTTCACTTTCACACCGCTAAATTTGCTATGAGCTCTTAGACTATACGGGATTGAACAAAATGCAACGCAATGGGATGAAGAAAAAGCAAGAATAGGCTAGTTCCTGTCACTACTCTTGAGCTCCAGTAATCTTATTAAATTTTATACCTTGCAAATGTAAAAAAGTGGTGTAAAGGAGCATGTGGATGCAGAAAAGCCGGTTTAAAATGCTCTGATGTATTTGCACTAATTGCCATGATAATTGTGACGATTTAAAAGTTTCATTTCAAGATAGCGATGAAGATGAGGAAACGAAAACGGAAACTTTTCTCAGCGAAACTTATGCAGAAATCGAAGAAGAAGGTGACAATATCCAGGCGGGTAACTGTAGTAGAGCAAAAATGTGCTGGCCTCCGCTTCTACTTATGACAACGAGACATATTCTTTTTGACAGCTTACTCCAAATCTCTGTGTGAAAAAAGTTATTCGCTAATTAAGGCCGTGTGTCAATTGCGTTAAAAGTGTGTTAAATTTGATCTCATGGCTAAATTTTGACATTACTGAGGATGAGGTGAATACAGTCGTCAAAATTTAACCTGCTCAGGAGCTCGTTTAAATTTTAACTGGTGGATAAATGTTGACGTTTGTATTAAGGTTCTTGCACATTACTTACACCATCGACCTATAATACCTGGACTGCTAGGAGCCAACATCACGATGGTTCCCTTTATTAAAAAAAATCGATACACTAGCGGTAATTTGAAAACGACTTAGGCCCAATTTATTCACTTAAAGTTGAACATAACTTTGGGATTTGTACAGTTAACTTGAGAAATAGTTTTTATTCACTCGAAGTTGACGTTTTAAACTTTTGATTTTCAACTCTAGAGTTGATCAACGAAATAGTAGAAGTTAGAGAGTAAACTTGGAAATTTTCATCATTTCTGTTTATTCATTCATGATATTCAGTTGTGTAAACTTTTCGCTTTTGACTTCGAAAGGAAACAAAACCTTAAAATAAATAATAATTAAATTAAAATAGTGCTCTGTTTTAATTGAAATAATAAAAAAAAAAGGAACGTCAATGGGAAATGTGTTTTAAAAAATTTCATCTAATGCAATTGACACAGAAAAACCCTTCAATTTTATTCACCCTTAAAAAAACGGATCAAATTTAACTGGGATCTTTGAATATATAAACTATAGTACTATCATGGTGAATGTCGAATGGATTGCCATCTTCAGATCGATTGTGAAAGAATCTCATCGAATTTCACAGTGGAGAGAATTGAGTTTTGTGGAGAATTTCTATTAATAATAAGAAAGGAGTACTATTATTAATAATAGTTAGAGTGAAATAGGTAGAATGAATGTTTTTTGTTAGGTTTACATTTTTTTTGTCGATTACTTTGCTATGCAAAGGTGCAGAGAATTAAAAAGTGTGAACAAAATTTGGGAATTCTCCTTGGTTTGTTGGGTCTTGTGCGATTAAAGAGGAAGGGGTGGTTTTTTTTTACAACTTGTGTGCAATGCAAGAAGACAATCATGACGTCGCGTCGGCCAGCGGCGGCATGAAGGTCAAAGCATAGGTAGATTGCTTTTTTTTTGCTTTCTAGATATTATGTCTGTTGGCAAGATTATCAGTGATGCAATAATTCATGAGTTTCATGGCGATGATGTTTTTTGATGAGTATGGCGCATGGTAGGTAGTTAGGTATGTCGCTTTTTTACTTTAACCTAGAAATGTAGGTATGTTTGTACATATGTATATAATTTGTATTAATATCTAGGTAGGTACTAAGAACATGTAAGTAGGTACCTACCCAATTTTTATGTGATTAATTTTCGTTAGTTTTTGTCTTTTTAAAGGGTTAGTTTAGAAGTTTGAAATTATTACGGATGGCTATCAGAGAAATTTGAACTTCTAACTAAACACTATTTGACCATGTGGTGTTAGGGACAGTCTAAAGGGCATCTAGGTATTAAATCGTTACTCTTGATTGTTAACAATCGGCGAAATTCCTTCGAAATTCTATGTTTGGTTCATGGTCGACAATCGCCTACCAATTTTCTAATTGGATTTTTTAAAAATCATAACTTCATTTCTACTGGGAAAAATATTAAAGTTAAGATATTAAAATTTAGCCCTTAAATGTGGCTAAATTTTTGTATAAAATTTATTGAGGAGGATCTACAAATTTCAGACTAAAAGGGTGTGTAAATGTCCCGTCAAATTTATATTTGATCTCTTTAATTATTGAAAACTTGATGAAAAATTTTAAAATTTCAAAAAATGTATTACAAAATTATTATTATTTGTATTATTTATTTATTTATATTATATAAATGAAAGAATACAAATTGTCCTAATTACCACTTTTACTAATCACGCTACAGCTTAAACTAGAAGTATTAAAAATAGGTAGGTATATATATACTAAAAATTATATGATAGCAAATTTTATTCAGGGTTGCACTAAGAACGGAATTTTCGAAATTCGCACATTTAATAGGGTAAAATAGGGTAAAACTGAATCAAAGTCAAAAAACTAACTTCTAAACGCGACGTCTTAGAAACTTGATTTTTTGATTTGAAAGATATTGAAAAATAAGGCAAAAAAATATGCACAACTTTTTTTTATTAAAAATCTACAAACCGAGATATACCCGGTTTTAAAACTGAAAATTGATAAATAGTCGTTTCGAAAAGTACTTAGTAGTTATATGGGGGTACATTTTTTATTTTTTTTTTTATTTTTACATATTTGTATTCCTGTCGATAGGCGCACACAGGAATGGTTGCGAGTTGTTAGTCACTAGGCCCTGGTTCTTCATGAGCCGTTGTGCCACCCGATTTGTTTATTTTTTTTTTTTTTATAAAAAATTGATAAATTTTGAAAAACAAAACCAACACACTAATTGCTCCAATCCTCTTCTAAAATATTGCTTATAAATTTTAAGTGATTATTGCAACAAAAGCCACTCTAAAGTTAGTTTTATTGATATATTTACCAAAAAAAATGCAAAGTGGATCATGCTTTTTCAAGGAATTCTATTTTTATATTGTCAACACGCCCATCAAATATTTTCAAATTTAAAAATTATAAATTTTGAAAATCTAATAAATCTAATAAAAAAGATCAAATCCAGAATTTTGTCAATTGTCAATTTGTCGGCATAAAATTGGTTATAAATCAAAAAGTACTTATCCGAATTTAAAAATTAAGATGTCTATAGAAAGTTTATATATTATCAGCATTTAAATACATATGTACATATAAAATATTTAGATGATTATACAATTTTTAGTGCTAATACGCCTGGACTGGCCTGGAATAGCTTTATTTGGGCTAAATTATAGTTAATATTATAACTATTTTTCTGCCAATGTTCACAACTTAAACTTGACGATAATCAACTGGTTGCTGAAATGATCATTTAGCCGGATTCTTCTTAGTTTAATGTGAAAGTTGCTTCATTATTTTTTTCATATCTTGAAAAGTAAAAGTCCTAGATCCATACGGTTTCCAGCGTTTGACTAAAAATTGACAAGTACATTAAGTTTTGAAAACAAAAATTATACTTAATTACATACTATTTTGAAAAAAAAATTAGCTTGAAATGTTTTTTATTTTTTTTTTTTTTACAAAATTTTGATTTTGAAAATTTATTTTTCAAAAACTATTCACTCGAACAACTTAATTTAAAAATTATATTAAAGAATAGACTTTTGGCTTTTCAATATGCTATAGCGTCACTCTGTAAGTGTTACCGTTATTTTTTAATAATTTTTTTTCTGTTTTAAGTGATTTTTTTTTTGGAAATTGCCCCTCCCGCCTAAACGGATGAAAATAGACCCAGCTCCCATAGGAATTTTGTCTTGTCTAAGGGGCCAGTTATAGCTATCATTGAAAACCATCATTGAAAAAGTTAACTGTTGATTTAGAGGCCCTTCGAAAGTTTTATCATTGAATATTTAAATGCAGAAATATATCTTACGACTTCAAAATGATTTCCCCTCCAAAAAAAAATCATTTTGACCTGTATCTTTCCCATAAAGGAACTTTTAATTTTTTCAATGATCATTGGTAAGGTAGTTCATCATTGAAAAATTAAAAGTCATTTTATGAGAAAATTTGTGCCAAATTGAATTTTGTTTTACCTAGAAATAATTATTAAGTCAAATAGCTGTAGTTTGGCATCAAAATAATCATTTAGTTTTTCTTCAAAATCTATCAAAATTGACAATTAATATTTTCAATGATGGTTTTCAATGATAGCTATAACTGGCCCCTAAGTCCAACCTACACGCTCTAGCCTTTTATAACACCTTATGCAAATCACCCTGTATACACGTACTAAATACCTATTCAAAAAAATAATTTTGGAAGAAAAAAGTACTTTCATAAGTTTCGATTTTTTCTAAAACTAAACTATATACCAGCTCCTGGTTTTTTAGCGTTTGACTAAAAACTAATTACAGCAATCGTTTTTGGAACAAAGAATATTACGTAAAATTCAGAAGTAAAAAATGCAAATAAATTTTGTTTTTCAATTTTTTTTTCTAAATTTTGACTTTGAAAAATTTTGTTTCAAAAACTATTCGTTGAACATTTTTATTTTGAAAACAATTTGAAAAAAATAGACTGAAAAAAGCTATCGCATAATAATATTGTAAGTAATATCGTTGATTTTTAATAATTTGTAATCCATTTAAAGCAAATGTTTTATAAAATTGCCCCTCCCCCACAAACGGAGGGAGATAGAAGTTTTAAGCTTTAAACATTAAAAAAAAAAACACTTACTATCTAAAAGTATTATTAATTTTTAAAATTGTATTCCTTTTAGAAATTTATAAAAAAAAAGGTCACGAAAATAGGAACAATTTATAATTATTATTATTGTGTTAGGTATGCAAAAATTCATATTTAAGTTTTTCAAATTTATTTTACACTTAAATTTCAAAAAAAGGAAAAAATTCCTAACGAAAGAGGTTATTGGTAGGAAGGTATCTACAGGTAGGTACCTACCTGTCTACATTAAAACATTTATTTTGTAAACTACCTGGAATCAAAAAATCAGAAATACAAATTAAAATAGGTAAGTAGATAGGTACCTATTGGCACGTTTTGCAATTGGTTGATTTGAAAAAAATAAATAACACTGGCTGAAATTCAACCACCACATTGATAGACTCTAGTGTCAAAAAATTAAATCATATCTACCTATGTAGGTACATACCTATACCTACATCCTACATGCCTGCTTGTATGATAAATTGTGAATTAAAAGTAGGTAAACAAATACAACCTACCTACCACTAAGCACTTACCCAGCTCAACATTGCATAGAAATTCTCCCTTTTTTCATAACTTATTTTCATACCTACATATAGTTATGCATTATGTATGGACCTACTTATATCTGTCGGCATAATAAATTGTAAATTTTTTCAAAACATTTCAAGTCAAACTCAAATTATGTAAACAACCTTAATATTAATTAAACCTTCCATTCATAATTTATACGAATATATCTACCTACCTACGTATGTAGGTATATTTTCCTTTCCCGCAAACAAATATGCTCAAAATCTTGCACTTGCAACAAATTTCACGGCAAATAAGAAATCTTTGCAAGACAATTTAATATAACAACTACCCTTAATAACATCGATTGCATTTATACCTACAAATATACTTACACAACACAAACTTTTTTTTCTTTCCCGCATTAAAATCAACCTACCCTTGATAATATAAGAATGTATACCTCCACGCATTATTCTTTCCCGCAAAAAAAAAAAAACCTATATTCCTTCAAGGTTGATGACAACGACGCAAAAAGCTAACTTACATGTATGTATGTCCACTTCTCTTCTCGCATATAGCATAATCAGTAAATTAAGCAAAAAAAATAACCTTGCATCGCACATTCAGTCAAAGAGGATACGAACATTTTTTTGCCATTCTCTTCGCCTTTTTCTCATCATTGACGTTTAACAAAACCTTCGATTGGTAATCTCGCTTACTCCATTTGATTCTTACCAGAATCGAAAAAAATACACTCCTCTTGCTCTAACTACCTAGTTTCGGTTCTCTGATAAATGGAAGCCTCCAAAAATTGAAGTCCGCCGACAGTTGTCTCCCAAAAATGGAAGTCTCCGCCGAGCTAAAGTGGCGCCACCAACGAAGCATTGTTGCACAAAAGTTTTGTCCATGACAGTACTATAATTTTCATATACAAAGCTGGGATCAAATTTAACCAACATTTAACCAAATTGTGACACTAGCGTGGTGAATAATATGTGTAAAAATTTAACTAGCTGCAGAGCAGGCTAAAATATGACACTAGTGGTTAAAATTTTGATTGTTCTCAAGAGAGAAGAAAGAAGAAGAGAAAAATGAAATATGTACGAATTGATTGTTTGGTTTTTATTTCTGTTTTGTTGACAGCTGTGAACTATGGATTAGTGTTTGAAGACTGAATTAACAAACAGTCACAATGGTATTTAAATGGGAAATTATCGATAAAAATAAAAAAAAAGTATGTGAAATTGAGAATTGTCTTACATTTTTATAATGGAATTTCAGCTGGATTTTGTAAAAATAAAAATTAATTGAACATTGGAAACACTATTTTTGAGGGTAATTTTGTTTTATCCTGAGGGAATTTTAATTAAAGTAGTGTCAAAAAAGTCCCATTTGATCCCTTTTTTAAACAAACGTCAAAATTTAACCAACATTTGAACGCAATTCGCACACGGCCTAAGAAAAAATACAAAACCTGTTGACAAATTTCAGAATATAAAAAAAAAAATACAAATTATACAGAATTCTTCCATCAGCTGTCTACAAGAATTATAATATATATTTTCGCTCATCCCTGACTTACTGACTGGGAACGCCGCTATGTCATAATTCATAACATAACATGTGCAACTTGCGCTTTTGGCGTCCTGTAAACCATCTCAAGAAGTGAATAAATAAATTGGGTGGTGCAAAGGCTCGTGTAGAACCAGGGCCTAGTGTCTTACAACTCGCAACTATTCCTGTGTGCGCGTGTCGACAGGAATGGAAGGGGCCTACGATCTTATGCCGAATTCGAATGGCTAAGCGAGAAGCACTTATTCATGAAGTCAATTGCTCGAAAGAGGCAGTAGCCCAGACCTCCAGCGTGACAGTCCATCGCACTAACCATTAGGCAACGGGCTACTACTGTAAACCATCTAGTATCACATAGTTTATGAGAATACTTTAAAGGAGAGGCGGACGGGGCAGCAGATTACAAATAATACAGAAAGAAGTAAATTCTCATTTATGCCGCGACTTTTCGATTTTTAATCGATTGAAAAAGTGCCATATGAACACCCTGCCGTTTGTTCGGTAAGAGCCGGAAGCGAATAAAAACGTGTATTTTAATCCCGTGTGAACTAAAGTTAGGGCCAGTTTTTCAATGCGGGGTTAGAGTTAAGCCCGAGTTAACTCACCAAACTTGGTGTGTTAACTTTGGGCTGACTCAAAAAATGTGTATGATATTTTATCTTTCATGTTTTTTAAGGCATTCTCCATTCATCATGAATTAAAAAAAAACAGCTTCATGACGTAACTGTACCTATACAGATCTATTTCCAGAGTTAACTAACTCGAGCTTAACCGGACACTGAAAAACTGGGCCTGAGTATTGCATTAAATCCGTAAAGCTGGCCTTATACGACGAAAATGCTCGCAGAACATGCTCGTTTGCTTTACCCCATAGACGACGAAAATATTTGGCGAACATTCATTTCACACCGCAATAATTCTATAAATTCTTCAATAAAATCCTGGCTGACCGTAGCCATTGTTTTTCTTCCGCGATGTGAACCCAGTCATATACGCAGAAAAAATGAGAATTGCTCGCGAAAATGCCCATACACGACGAACATAGAAGGAAACGAACACGAGAAAATCGAAATTTTTCGCCAACGGCGAGCGGTTCGAGAACCACCCCATAGACGACGAAAATATGGCGAGCACGAGCAAGTTCGGCGAGCATGTTCGTCGTTTAGGGCCAGCTTAAGTTAACGGCTTACCAAATACAAAAAATATATTCCATGAACTCTTTAAAACGTACAAGGACAAGGAACAATTTATTTGTTTTCTTCACATTTCACAGTAGCCACTGCAATACAAACAAAATATGTGCACGTTTGCCGTTGTTAACGCTAACGCTTGTGTACCTACTTTGTGCTTTACAGACCTTATGGCAATACCTTATTAGGGGTATTTACTTGAAATTTCGATATTTTTAACATTGAAAATGTTTATAGGCTCGTTTTGCACAAATTATGGTGTTACCAAAATGAATAAAGTACAAATGAATACAAATGAAAATGAACTTAAGCGTAGTAGGGGCATTTTGCGAAAAATTTGGTTGGTATTACCACAGAAGCTACCTACAAAATTAAAAAAACATTGCAGCGTATGGAATTGTTGGTTGGGCCCTGTTCCGTGCTTGTGCAATTTGCTTGAAAGAATGAAAAATAAACGATGACATAAATTATGAGCTACATGTTTGTAGGTCTTTTATTGGCAGGTGCAGACTGCAGAGCACAACTGCAGCAGAGTATCGAATTTTCGGTTGATATGTTGTGTTGTGTACAGGTACAGTGCGTGTTTAGTTTACAGAGGTTGGGTAGAAAAGGAACGGAGGATAAAGGGATACATGCAAAATTTACCACAGTAGAATTTACAAAGGTTTTGAACCTATTTATTATATGTATATAATAAATTTAAAATAACTTTTTCACAAAAATAAAGTAACTTTTCTACAAAAAAAAAAACTTTTTTACAAAAACTTACAAAATCTTTTTTACAAACAAAAATAACGTTTTTACAAAAAAGAATTAACTTTTTTACAAAAAAAATTACTTTTTACATACAAAAAATAGCTTTTCTACAAAAAAAATTAACTTGTTTACAAAAAAATTAATAACTTTTTTCAAACTAAATTTCTTGCAAAAATAAATATCTTTGGTTACTTGCAGAAAAGTAATCAGAAATTATTCAATTATGTTTTATATTTTTATTTTAAATTATACATACAAAATATGCATATATTATTAGGGCTGATGGCCACGAGACGAGACTCTGCGAGACTTTTGTAAGTCTCGTCTCGGTCTCGTATAATTAAGTCTCGCCTCGGTCTCGTCTCCGAAAAACACGATTTCCGGCCAACTTGTTGACTATTGGAACGAAATATTTTCGATTATAGTTTGAATACGTGCAGAAGAAAATAGATATT
This sequence comes from Melangyna quadrimaculata, assembly GCA_949320155.1. Taxonomy (NCBI): domain Eukaryota; kingdom Metazoa; phylum Arthropoda; class Insecta; order Diptera; family Syrphidae; genus Melangyna; species Melangyna quadrimaculata. The sequence continues at coordinate 20,642,284 of OX439486.1, forward strand.
CAACTAAAATTGGATTTTTTAATTTATTAGACTCTCTGTAAATTTCGGTTCAAATATACAGTCTCGTCTCGGTCGCTTAAAAGCCAGTCTCGTCTCGGTCGAGACTTTTATCGTCTCGTGGCCAGCCCTATATATTAATAACGCTCTTTTCTGACTCACTGACTGGGTAACGCTGCTATGATTGTAAAATCAGAAAAAAACACTCCGTCCGTCTCGGACGCTTAAAAGCCAGTCTCGTCTCGGTCGAGACTTTTATCGTCTCGTGGCCAGCCCTATATATTAATAACGCTCTTTTCTGACTCACTGACTGGGTAACGCTGCTATGATTGTAAAATCAGAAAAAAACACTCCTTCTCCTAAACGAAAATGTTAAGGGTTGCCAATTTTCTGGAATTAACTTTCTTATGAAAATGAAAGGTGAGTTTGCCAACTAAATTTTGTGCATATTTGCGCTCAGTCCTGGCTAAGTTAAATATGTTCGACGGGCGCCTTTGGGGTCCTGCAACCAACTAGTCTCCGATATTAAGACTTTAAAATACTTCATTAAGCCAGACATAAAAGATTAAAAAAAGAAAAGAAAATCAATTTGAGTTAATGTTTTTGTATCTCCTTAATTAAATTAATTATTCAAAACTTTATACGGAAATTTGATGTGGTAGAAAAGTTGCAATTTAAGATTCTTGGTAGCATATTCTCTACGTAAAGGATTAAATAGTTGTAGATATAAAAGAAAATTTAAAATTTAGTACTTTTTGACTTATGATTAAAAAAGATGAGCATTTTGTGACACCGCAACGGACAGGTACAATCGTTCCTAACATTATTTTTTATAAGATTTCAATTTAATAATCTATTTTATAGCTCGTACCACTGGAAAAATAGAAGTAGTATACAGTAGAGGTCACTTATAGTCACAAGAAGTCTTGTACCTAATTCTTAAGATGGTTTGTCCCAAACAAAATATATCAGATCTTTATGAATGAGGTGAAAAATCAAAGCAGGGATGGCTTAAATTTGTATGCAAACTTTATTGGAAAATGTTGTACAAATTCCTTCTAAAAATGTGTTTGCGTTATTAGTCGTTTCGATTTTTGGCGCATACAATTGAAAAGTTGATACCAAATCTTACAAAATTATTATATTGACTTATTGACTTAAACCTCCTACGGTTATGTATAAGATAATGTTGAAAAAAAAATTTGTTGATTAATTTAACAACAGCAAAACGAATTAATATAAAATAAATTCGTAATTTCCAAATTCGAAAACGGATCCTCCAGATTAAGGTTTAAAAATACTGCCCTTAAGATTTACACAAAAAAAAAAACTATCTACAAATTCTTGAAAACTTGAAAAAAATTGAAAACAATTTTAGTTAATGTTTTTTTCACCTACCTAATTTACTTAATTATTCAGAAATTATTAATTTATTTTTGTTGTTGGCATATTCTTTACATAAACTAGAGATTACAAAGATAGAAATCTAATACAAAATTCAAATTTAATGCTTTTTGAATTATGGTTATTAAAGACAAGCTGTTGGCACACTCAATCGGACAGATAAATGATAAAATCGTTCCTTACTTTATATTTTACTGAAGGATTTCAATCTTCTGTTTCTCTTGTCAGCAATTAAGCGCTTATGTTAATCAAACATAGCTGTGAACTTATTGAAAACTCCAAACGTTCTGAAACAAACAACAAAAACTATTCTTATCTATTCTTTCAATAGCAGTAGGTTGACTTGTGTAGTTGAAGATAGCGACGAAGTCGAAAGGAAGAAAACATTATACAGTAGAGGCCGTTCATAGCCATATAAAGATGAAATAAAAGAATGTGCTTTTATCCGACTGCAAAGTTGGTTTGGCGCACAAAAAAAAAAGATTAAATGACGATAACAAACAAGAAAAAGTTCCAGTGTTACTTGCAGATGTTAATTGTCAAACAAAATTCGGTGCAGTATAAAATTGAGAAAATTTCAACTTTTTGCTACAGGTAGGTTAGGCCGTCAATTATGTCAGAAAAAGTCATTAGTCAGTAAAAGTAGAATAACAGATTCAGCCAAGACGAAATTTGCCAGAAAAATAGTAATGATAGGAAGAGGTACCTAATTCGCTTGGAACTTCAACCCTCCAAGCACATTGGGAAATGGTTAAGCCTAATGGTGTAGGTAGCTGTGGATGAAGCTTGTATATCACTGTCAAAATAAAAAGATACAAAAACAGTGAAGAGCTCTATAATATAACGTTTTAGTTGTTGCAAGAAATGTGTGGGATGATTGAAGTTACAGTCTTGTGTTCAGCCATCAGTTACCTACAACTATCTTTGTAGCTTTCACAAATGAAAAACTTACCAAATTAAAATAATTATAATGTACCTTATTGCATCACGATAGGTTGTCAACATCACCTCCTTATAAGAATTTCAGAATTCAAAAACATATGGAATTATTTATTTTTATTGTGTATTTATGTTTAAGGAGTTCTATATAACATATCTTGTTTCAACTTATTTTAATTAATAGAATTTTATTTAAGTGCAAACAATTAGTTATGTTTTTGTTTTATCTAGCAAATGCAAGTTATTTTCAATGCTCCCATTCTTACTATATGAGTGAAATCTGTATATTTTATTATAGATATCGGTTTTTAATTCTATAATTGGAAATAAAACCAGTAAGACAGCAGATATTTCAAAAACTTGAAATAAATACTTTTCGTGGGTGTTATTTCCTTGTATTTTGGAGGATGAGATTCGCGGTGGCGGGCGTTTAATGCCGCGGAACTTAATGCACTGCCACCAAAAATACCACTGTTTATCTTAAATATAATATCACTTTCTTCTTCTACACAAATACAATAAAATTTAATTTAAATTTTTCTTTTCTTTCAATTCTATGTCTCTTTAAATTTTCTTTCTATTTTTATTTCTTCTTTTTGTTTATTTCTGGAAAATAAAAAAAAATTTAAAACAAATCACCCACAACTCTGTTTTGTGTGTGTCTTTAATAATAATATTTATTCAAATTAAAAAAAAAATCAATAAAACTAAAACTAAAAAACAAACATATCTCAAAAAGTTAAATCTCGTGAACTAACCGCTGAAGAAGCTAATCGGCTCGCAACTGAGCCCAACGTGGAGGAGCCTGTCAAAAACAGAAAACCATTAAAACGTGAAAATCGTCAAGGTTCTTACAAATTTTGCCAAAGAAAAACATTTATTTATTTAATAATTAACTATATATTCTCGTGTATTGTTTTTATTTCGTTTTAATTTCCATCATACAATATTTATATGCCTCCAAGATTACTTTAGTTAGAGTTTAAGATAAGACCACACCCAGGCGGAACTGCACTGCATAGCACATTTTAACGGCGGCTCAGCGACTGTACGCGATATATCGGGTTAAAATAAACATGTTGAAAAGTTTAAGCAGCGTCCACGTTATGTTGATTTGTGTATATAAACATTGCTATTCAACAATGTTGTTGATGTGAACGTGTAACTGCACTGCATAGCACATTTTAACGGCGGCTCAGCGACTGTACGCGGTATATCTGGTTAAAATAAACATGTTGAAAAGTTTAAGCAGCGTCCACGTTATGTTGATTTGTGTATATAAACATTGCTATTTAACAATGTTGTTGATGTGAATGTGTAGATCAACAGAGTCGATCAACTTCCAACTCAAAAGGATAGAAATCAACAATGTTGATCAACACTTCTGTCATTCGTATTGCGCATGCACTGTCTGCAGCCAATATAGGTATTTTGCTTTTGTAATGTAGACGCCGCTTTAGCCATAAAACGTTAAATTTAAAGGAAACAAATTATTTACTTTATTCCTAAGCATGAAAGCCAATCGGGTTTATTTTAATATTATTTTTAAACATGTTGACTTATAAAGCCGAAATGGTTTTATTACTCGGTAAAAATACTAACAGAATTGTTTCATGTGCAATTTTGAATTTGACATTTATAAATAAAAAAAACACTGAGGCTTTACCTACTGGATCGACGCACAGTGGGACACTTTATATGGGAGGGTGGAAAAAAATCCCTGAATAACTAAATCGCTGAACCGATGTTGAAGAAACTTGCAGGCAATATATTTAACAGATGAAAAACTAACATAACTAATACTCCCTCACTACCACGCTGACTTTTTTATAAAGGCAATTTTTCGTAAGAATTAGTAAAAATCCGGATGTTGTTTACTATGCAAAGTTCTTACCACGCTCATTTTGTGGGCTTTTTTTTTGTTTTTTGATATGTTTTGTCTTGTCCATTGTTAGAATAGCTTTTCCAAAGTACCACAGTCTAAATTGCTTGAAGATTGGACATGTGTTTAATAGATGAAAGATTCTTTTGCATTCATGTTACATATATATCCCAGTCAAAATAGACATTTCCCTTAAAAAATTTAAAAATTACGATTACGCTTAAATTTGGTACGTACCTTCCACTGACCATAAAGAAGCAAATGTAGAAAGCCCCGTCGGTCTGAAGTGGCACAAATCTTTACATAGTTTTGGAGAAAGTAAGATTATTGCGCATGCTGCTATCTATGAGCAGCACTTGCATTGAAGAAACTGAATAGCTTAAAGTCCTCGGTATATGTGCCACAAACCACCTTTTATGGAACGACCACATATTTGACATCGCCAAAAATGCTGCTAAGTGTTTAGGTTTTCTTCGTCGATGCAAGAAATTGTTTTCCCCTTCTGATCTGATCTACAAAGCCTTTATTCGTCCAAAACTTGAGTACAACTCCCATATTTGGGCAAGTGCTCCTATAACCCACTTGAGTTAATTGGATAGAATTCAAAAGAGAGCTCTTAAAATGATAGGTGAAAGAACTATAACGGGAACATTCTCATCTCTTGAGCACCGTCGAAATGTTTCATGCCTTTCGTTATTTTACCGTTATTTCCACAAACAGTGCCTCAGTGAAATACCCAGTTGCGTTCCTGCCCTTAAACAATTCAACCGTAATACTCGTGCTTCTAGAAATGCCCATCAGTTTACCATTGAGCCCAACTTCGGACGCACTGTTAAGTACAGAGATTTTTTTCTTTAGTCGCACTACTCGAATGTGGAATGCTCTACCTAGCTCAATTTTCCCCTCCCATTGTGATCTGCAGACATTCAAAACCAATTATTTGAAATTTGTTACACCTTATTGACTGCAAAATCGTCAATAAGGTGAACCTAACAAATTCTTCATCTTCTTATTGTGAACGGAACAAATTCCAAATAATTAATCTGACCACAAACTTGGCTAGTTTATTTACGATTAAATTGTGAATCAAATTCAAAACCAATTTGCATCGGTATCTCCTTTTAAATCCCCTCCAAACTACCTAATCGCTCGTGCTGTGTATATCATCTTAAGGGTAGTCACAACCCCTTTTGCACGCGCTAATAAAAAAAAAGTGGGTTCCTTTGAACGGTAAATGCTATCGAAAAGTAGTCTAGTTACAGTTTGTAGATCACAAAATCCTCTACAAAAAGACTCACAAACTTTTCTCTTACGACCAACGTAAAGCCGCCAGTGCCAACCTAGTCTACCTCATGGAGGATAGACAAATAGACATTGCCCTTATTCAAGAACCCTGGATTGCAGGTAGCAGAATTAAGGGCCTTCACTCAAAAGAACTAACGCTGTATAAGACCACAAACGTAGGTATTAACTGTAGTATTAGAGCTTATATCGTAGCTAGAAAACAGATTAATCTCTTTCTTCTATCTACATACAGTTGTTTAGACTAAACGACGGTCAAACTTGATCGAGCCGGGCTCCCACCACTAGTTATAGCATCATGCTATATGCCGGGTGATGGAATTGAAGGACCACCGGCTGAGATGACAAAGCAACTCATTGCACGTGCTGCACTGGAGAAATGGGACGCTGTTGTGGGCTGTGATGCCAACGCGCACCATTTGCAGTGGGGAAGCACTGATATCAACGAAAGGGGTGAGTTACTATTTGAATTTATTATTGAAAATAACCTTTTGGTAGCGAACAGAGGGAATGAGCTCACTTTTGTCACCAAAACTCGTAAAGAGGTACTTGATGTAACTTTATTAAATAACTCAGATACCATATTCATAGATCAGTGGAAGGTATTAAAAGAGGAATCATTCTCTGACCATAAACTCATAGAATTCTTAATACGTGACACCCCAGATCCTCACAAACCTTTTAGAAATCTCAGAAGAACAAACTGGGAAATTTTTAATAGGGAGGTAGAAACAGAATTACGAAAGCTAAATACTGATGCGTTACAAGAACCCGAGATTATAGAGAAAGCTACTGATAGCTTTACTGAAATTCTCGGTAAAGCATTCGAAAAAGGATGTCCATTAGAACCAGGGGGACAGAGTAAAAAGAAACCACCCTGGTGGACAACTAAACTTGGCAACATCAGGAAGGAAACAAGAAGACTTTTTAATGTTGCCAAGCGCACAAGAGCAGATAGTGACTGGGAAACTTACAAATCTAGTCAAAAAAAATTCAAGACGGAAACTCAAAGAGCCAAACGGAGCTCATGGAGGAACTTCTGCAGTCAAATTGAGAGTACCAACGAATCAGCTAGACTCAGAAAAATGCTTGCTAAGGGACCAATTGTTCTAGGATCTCTTAAGGAACTCAATGGACATTGGACGGAATCGTGTAGTGAAACACTGCAACTCCTGGTAAACGCTCACTTTCCTGGTTGCACCTCTAAAGGGAATAATAACCCACAAGTAGAACTAAGCATAGAGAACACAACACCAACGGAGCTGATTACGGAAGAAAGGATAAAATGGGCTATTAGCTCCTTTTCACCGTATAAATCACCAGGTTTGGATGGTGTCTTCCCCATGATGCTACAAAAATGTAAAGACCATGTAATCCCACACTTAAAAAACATATTCCTAAGCAGCCTTTAATTAGGATATGTGCCGAAGGCGTGGCGAGAGGTCAAAGTGGTATTCATTCCAAAAGCTGGCAAGCCAAGCCACACGACCGCTAAAGATTTTAGACCCATTAGTCTCACGTCTTTTCTCTTAAAGACATTAGAAAGATTGATTGATATATATATACGCAACGCACTGAGCCCGGAAGTCATATCTCCAGCCCAGCATGCTCATAAAAAAGGTAAAAGTGTTGAGACAGCACTACACAGTGTCGTCAGCACAATTGAAAAAGGACAAAGAATACACCCTTGCTGCCTTTCTAGACATTGAAGGAGCCTTCAACAATGTTCGGAACGAGGCGGTGGAAGGAGCGCTCGTGAATCTTAATATGAATAACGCTATCATCAGATGGATAATGTTCATGTTGAAAAACAGAGAGATCAACTCAGAGCTAGGAGGAGTGCAAATCAAAGTATCTACTTCTAGAGGAACCCCACAAGGTCCACAAGGTGGGGTGCTTTCTCCCCTTCTCTGGAGACTCGTGATGAACACAGTTCTTGTGAGACTAAGATACAGTGGAGTCAAAGTAATTGCATATGCAGATGATCTAGCATTACTAGCGACAGGCAAATTTCCCTCCACAATTAGTGAACAAATAGAAAATGCCCTATCAATAGTGAATACATGGACTAGGAATTGTGGACTTGCGGTTAATCCGCAGAAAACCGAACTAGTCCTTTTAACGAACAAACGGAAAATACCGACTTTCAAGATTCCTTTCATTGAAGGGACCCAACTCAAAATCTCCGATCACGCAAAATACCTTGGTGTAATCTTGGATAAGAAATTGAATTGGAGTCGCAAAGTTAAAGAAAGAACTAACAAAGCCATGTTTGCATTCTACTCCTGCAACAGGATATTTGGTAAAACCTGGGGACCTAGCCCAAAAATTATCAGGTGGATGTATACGGCGATAGTTAGACCTGTACTGACATACGGTAACGTAGTCTGGTGGAATGCGCTCGACAAAGTTACTAACCTTAAACTCATGACCAAGGTACAAAGAATGGCATGTATTGGAATCACTGGGGCTATGAGGTCAACCCCCACAGCGGGCTTGGAAGCTATACTCAACTTAACACCCCTTGATTTATTTGTACAAGAATCGGCAGCCAAGAGCGCACTTCGGCTTAGCCAAACTAATAGCTGGAAGCGCAGCGCCATAGGACACGCGCAGATTCTGCAGAAATACACGGGAAGTATGGTATGCACTGACTACATTACACCCCGTTTAGACTTTCACAAGCCGTTCACGATCGCCTTTCTTAGTAGAGAGGATTGGCAAACCAAAGAACCATCAACCTGCGAATCGGTGATAGCAATATACACCGACGGTTCCAAGATGGATACTGGTGTTGGTGCAGGCTTCTTTTCGGAAACTCTTGGACTAGCCAGCTCATTCAGACTTCCTAATTATAGCAGTGTCTTCCAAGCTGAAGTCCTGGCAGTGACGAAAGCTGTTAGACAGGTCTCAATGATGGCTATACCACAAGCGGATATCACCTTTTTCATTGACAGCCAAGCGGCAATAAAAGCAATTTCTGCCATTGAAATCAAATCGAAGCTTGTGACATGCTGTCGCGAAGAGCTAAGGGTTCTTGGTACACAGCACAACATACGACTCTGCTGGGTTCCTGGCCACAGTGGTGTCCCAGGTAATGAAAGTGCTGACGAACTGGCAAGAATGGGATCAGCACTTGATCTTAATCATGCAGATTCAACTGTTCAAATCCCGCCCTGTAATCTTAAGAGGGTAATCGAGAGTAAAGTTCTAGCTATAACCAACAAGAGATGGAACTCACTCGATACCTGTGTTATAACTAGAAAATTATGGTCTAGTTTCGATAAACAAAAGACCGACAAAATCATCCACCTGGGAAAAAAGTCTCTATCTATTCTCGTGAGCGTTACCACTGGGCACAACCAACTGGGTTACCATAAGAAAAAGATGAGTCTCAGTATGGACGACTTATGTAGAGGATGTGGTGACAAAGAGATACATGAGGATACTCCACACTACCTTTGTCACTGCCCTGCACTATGTCATCTAAGAAATAGGCTCCTCGGGAGACATTTCTTCAATGACTTAGAGGAACTATCTGACATTACAAGCAATAACATATTAAAATTTATTAACGCTACAAAATGGCTTCACAACTCTTAAATACAGCTAAACAAATGAGTCACATACACCAACCCACTGATCTATCAAACTCAACCGCCAGACGTTGCATGGAGCCATTGCTCCTACGGGCCTGGTGGTGGGGATGATTTAAACAGTGGAGGTAAAGAGAAGGGACCACGCCCTTGAAAAGACGATTGTGCGTTGACCTCTCCTCAACCTGGTGATTGTGCTTACGGACACTTCTTCAGTAACCTGAAGACTAATCTTACTGAACGGGGCAGACGCATGCACCAACCACTGAGCTATCAAGCTCACCCAGCGGACGTTGCATGGAGCCACTGCTCCTACGGGCCCGGTGGAGAGATGATATTTCCGGTGGGGGTAAATGAGGGAATCACGTCCCAAGAAGACAATGGTGCGTTTAACTCTCCTCAACCCGGTGTTAATATGCCGTCAGAAAATTCTTCTATACCTGGATAGCTTCACCGAGTTAACTAGGCAGACACATACACCAACCACTGATCTTTCAAACTCATCCACCAGACGTTGCACAGAGCCACTGCTCCTACGGGCCTGATGGGGGGATGATTTAACCAGTGGGGGTAGGGGAGATCACGCCCTTAAAGGACAGTGATACGTTGGTCTCTCCTAAGCCCGGTGATTGTGCCGACGACGTAGTTTTACATTACAGAACGGGGTAGACGCGTACACCAACCACTAATCTATCAAACTCACTCACCAGACGTTGAATGGAGCCACTGCTCCTACGGGCCTGGTGAGTGGATGATCTATTCAGAGGGGGTAGAGGTAGAGATCACGCCCTTAAAAGACAACGGTGCGTTAACTTCTCCACAACCCGGTGATTATGCGCAAACAAACACTTCCACCACCAACACCTTAATGGGACCAACTTAACAAAGCTACCACATACACCAACCACTGATTTATCAAACTTACCCGCCAGACGTTGCATGGAGCCACTGCTCCTACGGGCCTGGCGGAGGAATGATTTACCTGTTGGGGGTAAGGGAAAGGCTCACGCTCTAAAAACACTATGGTGAGCTGGCCTCTCCTTTGCCCGGTGATTGTGTCGACGGACTCTCCGTATCTGACCTAACTGGGAGGTCGCTGGCACCAACCACTGATTTATCGTACCCAGCGCCAGACGTTGCATGGAGCCACTGCTCCTACGGGTCTGGTGTGGGGTTGATCAATCCAGTGAGGGTAAAGGAAAGGGACACGCCCTTAAAAGATAATGGTGCGTCAACCTATCCTCAACCCGGTATTTACACAGCGACTGACACTCCTTCAATCAATTTGTAGACGACTTTTTCCAAGCTTCAGCTTGTAAGAACGGTATTGACGACCTCTAAGGGCTATGTCATTGGATTTATCATAGGTTTCTTTTATGGGGATTAATCCCCCTGGTATCACAATGGATCTACACTGATCTAAGTGTGACGGTAACAAGATCAACTGTCAGCCCACTAACCTAACCTAACGTATACTTATAAAAAAAAAAATGAGGAAAATTTGTTTTTGTTTCTGTTAAACCGTCGAAAAAAATCTAGGTACACTTTGTAGACCATAAAATGTTCCATTAAAAAGATTAATACACTTTTTTTCCTGCAACAGTTATACTAAAAAAAAAAACAATATTTCCGTCATTTTATATTTTATTTTAAATAGTTATGCTTTGTAAATCATCAGTCGTAGGAAAAAATTGTTTCATTTTATAGAGAATTTTGTGGTCTACAAACTTTACTTGCATACATACTAGCTTTAGGCTACTTTTCGATAGCGTTTACCGTTCAAAAGTTATTTGCAAAAAAATTGATTTTTTCGAACTTTACCTGAAATGACTTTTCATATTTTGCTTCCACACTTGCTTGTATTAATACATTACCTTAACCTTAAAAAAAGTGTGATAGAATGTGGGGTAGAATTAGAACCATTCCTAAAATTCTTTATGTATTAACACATGTCAAATCGTTTGGGATAGAATGTCGGGTTTTGTAGGCTGGGCTGTCATATTTTGTTTCCACACTATTCTACATAATTTGTTTCCCACTTTTTTGACATGTATTAATACACAGTGGGCAAGTGTGGAAGGCTTTTAAGACATAATTTTTTAACGGAGTTAGCATGTGTATACCAAACACCTCAAATATGTAATAAGGGCCCTGTTCCTACTTATTTTGCATATTCTCAAAAATTAAAAAAAAAGTATTTAGAACGCAGTTTTGTTTTGAAGAGGTCCCGCTAACGCCAGGCCCTTAAAATTATGTAGCCGCCCGGGCCCTATAGGTCCAGTCCGACCCTGGAAGTGTGGAACATGATTTGGGCAACAATTGTTGACAATTGGTAGTTTTGGTAAAGTTTGGGAACAGACCTAATCGTGTTGCAACACCCAGTTCTAAAAGCTTATGAAATCCAAAAAAAATGCGTAAATATTCTTGTTTCGTGCTTGAAGTACTTTCACTAGGTGGTTGTTTTTCAACAAAAATTAAGGTCGATTTTGTAACTACAATTGTTCGGAGCCATAACACTAGGATTTAAAATTCTTCCTGCATCTTTATCCTCATAGTAAACTTAATAAATTCTATGACTAGAATTGTCACAATAATGAAAAGTTATGGAGAAAGCGGGAAAAGGTTATTGAAAAAAATCTGTATTTAAACAATCAAAATTGGAGTGTACAATGTACTATAATAAAATTAATATTAATATAATTAAATTTGTTTATTTATAATTTATTTTATATTAATCTTAACTAATTTATAAAATTCTATTTTTGTTTTCTTGTCAGTTTGGACGTATAGGTGTCTGAACTAAAAGAAAAATCAAAATACTTACTTTTTTTATTGCAGCAACAAAGTCTACTTCCCAGGTATTCGATTACTAGTTTCTGAAAAAAAAGTATTTTTAATTTTTTTAGATATCAAAAAATAAATCAGGTGGCACAACGGCTCATGAAGAACCAGGGCCTAGTGACTAACAACTCGCAACCATTCCTGTGTGCGCCTTTCGACAGGAATGGACCTACAATTGTATGCCGAATCCGAACGGCTAAACGAGAAGCACTTATTCGTGACAAGTGATACTCTTGGAGGATTTGTCAATTCCTCGCAAGAGGCAGTAGCCCTGAAAAAAAAACTTTTTAGTTTTTAGGTGGACGAGGCTGGGAAGCGTGACAGTCGAACGCACTAACCATTACGCTACGGACTACTAGATATTTTAAACAATAATAAAAAATGTTGCCTTACTTCTGCCTAAAATTGTTTATTTTGACGTTTTTGACGTCTCTAATGATAACTTTAAAGGCCTTTCTCACTAGCGCACTGGATTTCAATACAAACATTTCAAAAAAGTGAGAAACAAATCATGTAGAATCGTGTGGATACAAAATATGACAGCCCAGCCTACACAACCCGGCATTCTATTCCACATGAATTGACATGTGTAATACATGAAGAATTTTAGGAATGGTTCTAATTCTATCCCACATTCTATCACACTTTTTTTTTAAGTTAAGGAAATGTATTAATACAAGCAAGTGTGGCAGCAAAATATGAAAAGTCATTTCTTTCCCACAAATTTGGCAGTCGAGTGGAATTCTTTCCCACTTTCAATTTGACATGTGGGCTAGTGTGGAAGAGCTATTATTCGTATTGTTTTTTTCTGAAGCTGAACGACGCAAATGAGTGCATTCAGTTCTGTACCAGCGTTTGGTCGGGATCTCCATTGTGCAGTCTATATGTTCCTTCCAGTTTCCGATGACTTTTTTATTCAATACTGGAAAAATCAGTAATCGCGTCCTCATGTCACCGTGTAGGTATTTAAAGTCACGATTCAACACCGTTATAAATTAATAGTCACCATCACGCGTTCGTTGAACACATTGAAGTACACGTGGCAGGAACTTTCAGACTTGTTTTTCGAGTTTCAAGGTTTGTGAAAACTACGTCGCATTAAAATAAATGTGGCGCAAACTTTCTCAATAATTTATGCTGGATTTATACGGTTGACCATCGTAATTTCTTCCTTTTTAAACATTTTTATGTTGCATTTACACGACTAAGTACTATTTAAAGGCGAAACTTTCACAAATAATGTTGGATTTACACGTTTGGCGAACATTTTGTCACGTTGAAATTAACACGGCGGCGGCGAATACTTTCATAATTTATGTTGGATTTACACGATTGGCTAACAGCGTTTCTAAATTTACACGACAAATAGATTATTCTGTTGAATTTACACGATTACCCATTTTATGTTCTCAAATTTTAAACACGATTGTTCTGGATTTATGACATACATAAACTAAAAAATATTTTAAGGCGAAATTTTCAATAAATAATGTTAGATTTACACAGTTTTCTAACATATATTTTAAAATTTTAAAGACTATTATTCTGGACTTACACGAAATACATAAATTTACTACTGTTTAAACAAAGTTGAAACTTTTGCAATTTTTGTTGGATTAACACGATTGCATTTTATATTTTATCAAAGGAGAGTGCCCAAAAAAAAAAAACAGAGTCGATAAGAAAAAAGCATATATGGTTTGACTGTAGATATCAAATATGAAATTATTTTCTTCAAAAGTTATCCTTGGGACTGGCTGTTTTTTCATGAATTCAACATTGGTGAAGGCAGTACAGAAAGAATATGTAGTTATTTTGATTAAAAAACATGCCTACATATCTACATACACATATCTAAAGTTTCTATTAAGACAAGGCTTTAAAAACTATTTTTCGAAAAAAACTGATTTTCATAAGGCAATGCTAGAAAATCCAAGGTTTCGAATGAAAAATTTTTACAAGCTTGGCCGACGCTATATATTTTTGGAATTTGTGGCAGCAAAAGTATAGGAAGATTTAGAAGGAAATAAATGTGACTTGAATGTTGCATTCATTTAATTAATTAATAAAGCTTTCATTTAATGGAAAATGTGTTAATTTAATAAATTGGTACATTACTAGCCTCGTCAATTATACCCTGCACGTCATAAGGTTAGAAGCAGTCATTTTTGAAAAGTTAATCTCAAATTCCTCCTGTTATATGGGAAAGACATCGAAATTTTGCATGACACAAGAGAGACTGTTTAATGTGCCTCAGAAAAACCTATATTTGCACTTCAAGAAAAAAGTTAACGGTAGATAAAAGAATAAATGTTGGGTAAGCCACTTTTTTTAAGTAATTTTATTATTTCATAAGGTTAGAAGCACATACAAAAAGTGTGAAACGATGGTTTTAAAATTAAATTAAAATTTAATTAGACTAATTTGTATGTTTATAATGTGTGCTTCATTCAAATTTCAAAATGAGAGAGTTATACAGTGATTCTAAATAGTCAAGTGAAATTTCAGTCAAGGCCAACTTAATGGTGTGAAGAAGTCATCGTAATGCTTCCCTTCTGCGTATACTTTTCTTGTGAGCCATCCCCTAACATTTTCTTGTATTTTGAAGTCCGATGAATAGGGTGCTAGCTACTATTAGACGGTCAACGCAAATGGGCAATGCGTTGACTCTCTGACGTCACCAAAAAAACGGTCAAAGCACTGACATGGCAACATCAACGCTCACCGTGTCAACACCTGAAATATTGACGATCACACAAATGACACAAGTCCGTCAATGTTGTCCCAAAATGCGTTGACAGGTAATATGTGTCAACGAGATTTATCCAAATCGGTGTCAATGCGCTGACAAGTAATCGTTGACGATCAGACGGCTTGACCATGTCCACGCGCTTTGAGCATTGACAATAGTACAAATCTGTAATTTTTCGAGTTGGCGCCTACACATAGTGGTGGCGCGCTGTGACACAGTCAAATAAATTTATTTATTTCGGTTTAAATTTTCTTAATGCAAGGAAAAATGTTAAAAGCAAACGAAATGGAAATGACAATTTAGGTTTCGGCAGAAGGGGCAATTTTCTAAAAAAATGACTTAAAATATAAACAAAATTATTAAAAATCAACGGCAACACTCAAAATATCATGTTATAGCGTTTTTGAAAGCCAAAAACCTATTCTTAAATTAACTTTTTAAACCAAGTTGTTTAAGCAAACAGTTTTTGAGAAAATAATTTTCAAACTCAAAATTCTTTCTTCTTTCCGAGATGGCGGACGCCCCACACGACCAAAAATCCCGCAAATCGAGATTTATGCTAAGAAGCAACCCCTCTTCAAAACTGCGTTCAAACTTTTCATACGTCAAAACTTTTTTCAGATTGCCCTTATTTGACTCCCCGTTGCCTGTTCTAACTAGTTTATAGTCGCTGCATCCTCCATCCCAAAGCGCTGGTCGTTTCTCTACTGCCGCAATCAAAGCCTCGTATTGTTTGGTCCACGAGTAAAGTAATTTTCTTTTACGTTTCTCTGACAACTTTTCCTTCGATTCATCAGCAGGACGCGCATTTACTTATCCAACTCACTGGTGCTTTGGCTCATTTTTTTTTTTAACTCAAACTAATTTAACTTTAAATAATTTTGTTTGGAAATGTTTTGTTTTCTTTTATGTTGCTGTTTTTTTTTGTTGCTGTTTCTAAATGAAAAGAATGTCAACGCTAGCTACTTTGACACGGCAGAAAATTATAGCGTGTCAACGTTGGAACCTGGACAACGCGTTGATAGGCAGTCAGGAAATATCTGTCAATGTGTCCGAAAAATTCTGATGGGGTGATTACACGGTAAATGAAAACAGTCAATGCGTTGACTTTTCAAACCATGTCATCGCAAGTGTCAACGCTGATGTCAGTGCATTGACAACGTTTTGCAATGACAATCACACGACTTGAAAGCCGTGGGACAGAATTTGACATCATTCTGACGTCAGAGAGTCAATGCGTTGACCATTTTCATAGCTTAATGCAACAATATAGCACTTTTGCTCCAAATTGACGATTTTATCACTCGAGTTGTATGAATAGGGGCGTTGTTTGAATAAACATCAATGAAGTTCATCCGAAAAGATCATTGGGATGTAAAAAAAAATGCTTCGAGCGACGCTTTTGCGTACCAATATGACTGGAAACGGCGCAGTGCATTAACGCCCACGGAATTATTCCCCGCGGGTGTTAATTCCTTTTTAAAATGAAATTAACAACCGCGGGGGATAATTCCTTTTTCTGACGGGCTTAAATTCCAATTTAAAATGGAAATAAAGCCCATCTGGCAGACTATGGTATCAGTCGATATGCTTGCAAAGTGTTTGTACTAAATAGTACTTTAGGTGTCCCGCTAAACGGGTTCAAGGATTTAAACTCCCTTTTCGGGTCCTCTGTCTCGCTCACGCGACTCCATCGCTCCACTTAGGGTAAGCTCAGTCGCCTGGCAGGCACCTATGTTGTCAGTCGATTTGCTTTCAAAGTGTTTGTAGTAAACAGTGATTTGGGTCCAAGTATTTAAGAATCATATGTGTATGAAGTTTGGGTCTTAATGCCAATTCCAAAAAGCAAAAACACCCGCTGGTCTTAGTTTTTTTTTTGTGGTGGGCCTTATTACCAATTTTAAAAGGAATTAACTTCCGCGGGGGTTAATTCCTTTTTTTTGGGAATTGACACCCGCGGGAAACTATTCATCTTGGTACTTTCAACTATCAAGTTTATCGTTCCATAACAGGAGACTACTTACTACGCTTCTTTCACTGTCGTGTTGACGGTTCATAAATTGCTCCTCTTTCTTCAAAACGTGGAAAAAATAGTTATATTCATATTTTTGAGGAAAGGGGCAATTTCAGAACCGTCATCACAACAGGGCAGAAAGTGTTATAACGTGGTGAGTAGTCTCCTATTATGGAACGATAAACTTGACAGTTTAAAGTACCAAGATGAATGGTTTCCAATCATCTTGGTACGACAAAGCGTCGCTAGAATCATTGTTTTCACATCCCAATGATCTTTTCGGATGAACTTCATAGATGTTTAACCAAACAACGCCCCTATTCTTACAACTCGAATGATAAAATCGTCAAATTGGAGCGAAACTGTTATATTTCTGCATTAACACCCTATTCATCGGACTTCAAAATACAAGAAAATGTTAGGGGATGGCTCACACGAAAAGTATACGCAGAAGGGAAGCATTACGATGACTGCTTCAGACCATTAAGTTGGCCTTGACTGAAATTTTACTCGACTATTTAGAATGGGTACGCTCAGGAGTCATAAGGGACTTCATATTCAGTCAACTATAACCATCGAACGTAAATTTGCTTAAAAATAACTATTTTTTTTTCAACATGTCGTATATCAATTTCGTATAGAAAAAATGAGAATTCTCGACATGAATACAAAACTCCGTTGTAATGTAAGGAAAATTTCATTTTAAATTTAATTAGCGCGACCACGATAACAATTTATAAAAAGTGAAACTGATTTTTAATTTCACAAATGACAATTTTGACACCTCATTTAAACTTAAGGCAGATATTTCTTGACTAACTTTCCAGTTACTTTCCAATAAAAATTTCCAATTAAAATTTTTTTTGAAAGCTAGCGTAGAAACTTGCCTTACTTGCAAATCCCCTTATAGTCATCTGAACGTACCTACGCAATCACTGTATAACGCTTTTAAATATCAAATTTTTGAAGTAATTTTGAAAGTTGTTTGAAGCACACATTATAAGCATACAAATAAGTGTAATTAAATTTTAATTTAATTAATTAATTTTAAAACCATCGATTTTCTTCACTTTTTGTATGTGCTTCTAACCTAATGAAACGATAAAATTTAAAAAAAAATGACTCACCCAACATTTATTCTCTTAGCTACCGTAAAATTTTGTTCTTTAAGTGCAAATATGTATGGGTTTTTCTATGGCACATTAAACAGTCTCTATTGTGTCTTACAAAATTTCTATCTCTTTCCTATATAACAGGAGAAATTTGAGATTAACTTTTCAAAAATGACTGCTTCTAACCTTATGACGCGTAGTGTATTTTAAAAGAACTCTTATACAAGAAATAAATTAAAAAATTCCGGAATAAATTATGAAAACAGAACATTTCGGAATTTTACCACTGCCGTTGAAAAATTCTTATTTTTTTCGTTTGCGTTTTCATTTCGGAGTTTCAAAGTAACTTATTATTATTATAACCTTGTATTATTATTATACTTAGTAAGGAAACGGCAGGTCTTAATTATTCATTAACCATTATTATAACAGTATGCGAATGATTTATAAGTTGTTCTTAAATGTTACGCACACTATTTCCTCAAACTGTTGTCCGGCATGCTTAGGTAGGTTACTATTTTTTTCGAAACTGTTGAGTTACGGTGACGGTGATTACCACCATTTTATGAATGAAGACAGAATCATCTTGTGGCTGCTGATTTTAGTGACTTGTGGTGAACCTATTTAAAAGCATAAATCAACCACAATATGAAAATGTGCCAATTTTTACATGTTTTTACACGAAGAAACACGCTGTTTTTTAAACATTTAAATTGTCATATCTAGTCCCGGGGATAACTTTTAAAGAAAATGATTCCATATTTGTTATCTACAATTAATGTCCTTTCAACTCATGTATGACTTTTCTTAATCGACTCTGGGTTTTTCGCCCATACATTTTTGGGCATTCTCCTTTAAAATACGATTATTTAGGATTGTGCGACGCACACAAAAGTAACTTATATTTAAAGAAGAAACACAATGTTGGATTTAAAGGGTTGTTAATATAGATTTTCTCAGGTTTATGCGACTAGCATAAAATAACTACTACATATTTAAAGGCGAATTATTCGTATATATTTTGTTGGATTTACACGATTGCCTATCGGGCCGCCTCCACAGGGCGTGCACGATGGCAGGATTATGAACATGTCTAGAAAAAATCCAATGGAGTCCAAAAAAAGTATGTCTATGTATAACTTTTTGAACAAGACATTAGCGTTGTACAAAGCTTAGCCATTAATTTGACGTTTCAAGTGCGTGTGAGTTTTATTTCCTGTTTTTTGTTGAATTTGTAAGTGAATGTTGTTAGGAAAATATTATCAGCCGTATTCATTACAATCCGCTGAACAGATGAATAGTTATGCACTGCATAAGGATTTATGTAGCCACTATACAACGTTGCATAAATTGTTATGCATAAAATATTTTTCAACCCATTATAGTTATAATGAGCTTGTGTCAAAATTAGTACCATAAAGGAGGAATCTAGTACGTTTTACTTTCAAAACTGATAAAGGAGACCCAGCTGTGTGTGTGTGCTGCGTGAAGAATCAATAAAAATAATTCTTTTTGTTTTCATTTCTTTCAATATTATTATAATTATACAGTTGCTTTGTTCTTTGTTTGTGTTCGCAAATAAAATTAAAAATATTTGAAACAAAAAATACGTCGTTTTTGATTTATTCCATGAATTGTTCCATTCACTCACATCGTGATGTTTTTGTTGAGGAGACAAATAAAAGGGTGGTGCTTATTTTGTAATGCTTAAAATTTATTTGTTTCTCCCATGAAAGTGATGAAGGTGAATCTTTGTATAATTTTATTTAAATCACGCATGCCGTCGAGCATTTGCAAAAGTTGTAAGATTTGATGGAAAATCTTTAAAATTTGCACATTTATTAAGCAGCTTCTATAAAATAAAGTGTACAAAAAAATATTCTTTATTTTTTCAAACAATTTCCCAACAAAAATGTACAGTAAATTAACAAAACCAACATTATTAATTGCTGTATTAAATTTTATAAAATATTTTGGAAGTGAGATTTCAACACCTCAAAGATTGCAAAAAAAAAGCGCCCCCATAACATCTATCTACATTATTGCTATGTGTGAGTCAAAGTGACATTCCGATACTAAACAACCCTTATGTTGGCTCTATACAACCTCCAAACGCGCTTAGCTTATGTTGCTTCTATTCAACGTTGCATAAGTTTATTAATAAGGGTTTTGCGTTCAGATGCATTATAAAGAGTACATAGCGCTATGCACGCGCTATAATTCGTTTATGCATAAGGCTGTATAAGTATGGTAAAAGGCTAATTAACGGCATTATAAGACACTTTTTTCTCTCTTTCCTTTGCTTCTTTTTCGTATCACACTCTACTATGGGTGTGAGACATGATACAACTAAACATAATCATGGGTGTGAGACATCTGTACAGGATTTTTCAATGTGGAAAAAACCTGTTCTTAGTTGTTATACATAAAAAGCAAAACCCGGTTCTATTCTGTATGTATTTGTTATGCAATATGGAATGAAACTTATTCACTTTCGGCATTGAAATTTTTGTACAGCGAGTTAGCCCAGTGGGAAGCGCATTGGACTGACAATCAGAAGATCGCGGGATCAAGTCCCACATTTACCAGCTTTTTTTTGCCTGACGAGGCAAAATGGTTCATAATCGCCAATGCTCGTCTTCTAGCCTTTGCTAAATCTTGCTAGTGCCTTGAAAGAATCTTTGTGAAACTCTTTAGTGCCTTGTCGAAAACTAGATTGTTTTTCTGCGCAGATTTCCACACAGCACACACACAACTGAGTCTTGTTTGTCAGTTTTAAAGTAAAACGTAATAGATTTCTCCTTTTTGGTACTATTTTTTTTGACACAAGCTCTAACTTTAACGGCTTGAAATATGTTGTATGAATATCAGTTTATGCAGCGTTGTATAGTGGCTACATAAATCGTTAGGCAGTGCATAACTATTCATCTGTTTAGCGGATTCTAATGAATAAGGCTGTAAACTTATCTCTCGAAACATCAAGTTAAAATTAATCCTGTTGCAAATTAAATTCACTTCTTTTATGCAACTCGTGATGTGTTTATTACGGCCATTGCCATAGTTTGTACGATGAAACGTTCAAATCACCTTATTTTATGTATACAGTTATCCTAGCTTAATTGCACCTCGCTTAATTGAACATCCCGCTTAATTGGCCGACAAAATCGCGTTTGAAAATTTCCCATATAAATAGAACAGTTTTTCAAATGGTTAATTGAACCCCGCTTATATGAATTACAGTCGACTCCGCTTCACTGGAACACCACATTTGCAGAACATTTGTTTCAGTTAAGCGGAGTTTTCAGTTCACCGTACTTCGGATAACTGAAACTTGTTCCAAATAAGCGGAGTTTTGTCAAAACAAATTAAATTTCATTTTGCCTGAAAAACAAAAAATGTAGGTATGATTTTTTGTATTGTGTTAGAATAGTTATGTTTCCATCATATGAAACAATTCAAAAAACAAAGGTACATATTTACAAATTCAAAGGGTGTGCTCGATTTAAAATTTAAGGGCAGCGTTCATCAGTCATTTCACTTATGCGGAGTTGAATAAGTGAAAAATGTTCACTTGAGACACTCAATTTTGTTTCAATTATCCGAAGTTTGCAGTTAAGCGGAGTTCAGTTATGCAAAGCAGTTTGTGTGAAAAATTCATAAAAAGGCTCCGGAATAAGTTTCTTGTTTCAGATAACCGATATTTTCAGTTAAGCGGAGTGCAGTTAAGCGGAGTTGACTGTACTAGCATAATTGATCTTAAAAAAAATGCACCTGAAAAACTAAAAACATGAACCTTGTTTTGTTTCGTTGACGGGCCAAACAAAAAAACGTTATGGGACTTACCATCAATACCCTTAAGATACGAGTTAATTTGTGTGTTAAACAATTACCAAATTAAACACGTCTTTAACTAATCAGTGCTCTATTACATTATCTACAACATTTGTTGCCAAACAGACAGCTTTTGTGAATGGAAATGGCCGCGATCAAGAATCGATGCGATAGCCTATCTAAGATAGATTCGTATTCATAAAGGTTTCTGATCAACCAAAACCGGGTGTGTATTGTCAAACTGTATATGAGTACAGAGCTCCGGCGCTCTACAATAGACTACAGAATGCTCATTCAAATTAAGAGCAGACTATATACTGTGTCAAATCAAAAGCTGATTTTTCTGTGTTGATATACATTTTGCTAAGGAAACTAAGAGCAAAGTACCTATGCCTGTGATTACCTGCAGCTGTGATTACAAAGCCATCGTTGACGTTGGTTGGTATAGTTAGGTTACGTCAAAATTCTTTTTTCAAAATTCTGCTTAACAAAGTTTTGCTTTTCAAAACTCTGCGAATAATAAAAAAAGTTTCAAAAATGTAAAAAAGCGCGCGCGAATTTTGAAAAGCATAATTGGTTAAGGAGAATTTTGAAAAAAGAATTTTGACCTAATTATACTATACCAACGTCAACGATGGCTCTGTAATCACAGGTAATTTGCTCTTAGTTTCCTAAGCAAAATGCATACCAACCCATAACTCACCACGCACAATAACTATACCAACGTGAACGCTGGCTCTGTAATCACAGGTACTTCGCTCTAAGTTTCCTGAGCAAAATGTATTAGGCCTACAACTCAACTGCAAAAAGCCTTCAAATAAAGGAGCAAGTGGCAACTGAAAGATAACTCTATCTAACACATACTAATCGAAAGTATATGATATAAGAATACTTTGATTAAAAGTTTCCCAGAATTACTGTGGCGGAACATGTTTAAATCCTGCTTTAAAGGTGCCTGCACACTGTATTTGATATTTCATTTTTTACCCAGAAAAATTAGAAAAAAAAAATGTAAAAATCTGAATTTTTGTGGAAAGCTTTATTTAGATGCCCTCAATATGTGGTAAACATTTTTCTTCATTTGACTTACAAATTTTTTCGTGATTTTTTCAATATCTCAAAAATGATCAGCTTTACAGAAAAAAAGGTACGAGTTGAAATATGTCTTAGTCTAAAAGTGTGATAAAGTCCAACCTCCCCCTACTCTCCTACTTTCACCCCTTTTAAAAGCGACTAATAAAAAATCCAATGCGTGATTTTCGTGAAACTTTGGATATGCTGTAGAGGGTGAAATTCTGCGTCGACACCCATCATAAGATTTTATGTATTACTTTTTTTGAGGTTTTGGCAATATTTTCACTTTTACTCATGACAACATAAGCGTACTTGTCACATTTTAGACTTCTTCAGAACTTTTGACTTTGACAAAAGACCTATTTTAGGTGATTTTTGATGTTATCCCCCTCCCCCGGTGCGCACCGACCGTACAGTTTAATGCGTTAAGAACAAAAAGGGCTTACTCGATTAACAAACCGCCATACTCTTTTTAATTTCTTTTCATTGTTTGTCAAAAAGTACTTGTATGAGGTATGACAATAAGTAACTAAATTATGATATAAATTTTAGCAAATTGTATTCATGTATCAGCATTATAAAAATTTTATAAACACATTGGGGCGTATTCATAGTCGTTTTAGACCTGGGTCTAAGTTAAACACAGCCTTGGTTGAATTTTCAGACGTTGATTCTATTTTTTTAAGATTATCATTTCAAAATATTTGAAGCTTTTTGTGAAGTTTACCAAGTTAACTATCTTATAAAAATATAAAACAAACAATTTGTAATAAAACTCGGTCTGTATTCATTCAGCCAAAATTGTCTTAAACTATAGTTTAGTTAAACCTGGGCCTATCTGCTACTATGAATATGTCCCATTGTTTTGCCGTTCCATTTAGGGTAGGGCTGGCCACCAGACGAGAAAAGTCTCGGTCTCGATCTCGGTCTCGCATGACGAGACCGAGATGAGACTGTATATTTGGACCAACATTTACAAAGAGTCTAATAAATTATAAAATCCAATTTCAGTTAAATATTTATTTTCTTCTGCACATATTAAAACGATAATCGAAAATATTTCGTTCCAATAATCAACAGTTTGTCCCGAAATCGTATTTTTTGGAGACGAGACCGAAACGAGACTTAATTATACGAGACCGACACGAGACTCGGACGAGACTTACAAAAGCCTCGCAGAGTCTCGTCTCGTGGCCAGCCTTAAATTAGGACTGGCCACGAGACGAGACTCGGCGAGATTTTTGTAAGTCTCGTCTCGGTCTCGTATTAGTGAGTCTCGTACGGGTCTCGTCTCCGAAAAATACGATTTCTATACAACCTGTTGATTATTGGAACGAAATATTTTCAATTATAGTTTGAATATGTGCGGAAGAAAATAAATATTTAACTGAAATTGGATTTTTTAATTTATTAGACTCTCTGTAAATTTCGGTCCAAAAGTACAGTCTCATCTCGGTCTAGTCTCGGATGCTTAAAAGGCAGTCTCGTAAAGCGGGACCGAGACCGAGACTTTTCTCGTCTCGTCTCGTGACCAGCCCTAGTTTCATTCAGTTCGTGAGTTCGTTGCATTGCAGTTCCGTAAGAGTTATATTCAAGCGAGTGCGGTCTTTTCTTCATAATTATTAATAGAGAGATCAATTACAATTATTATTCTCTCGTTTAGTAATAAAATGTATCCTTACAATAAAAGTTTGGTGTTGGCAGTATTTTAATTTAACCTTTCTTATTATAAGAAATTGTTATTAATGTTGCAATTCATTATTTTATTTTTGTTATTATAATTAGATACTTAAATAATATAAATAATTGCGGTTTGCTTTAATAGAGTTTCTATTTTGTTTGTATTTTGAAGCCTTAATATTATTTTTTTTTGTTTTAAAGTTTTTTTTTCTCAATGGCCGGGTTTAATGGACTTTTTATATATATGTGGTTTTCCATTTTTGTCGATCCAGGTCAGGTAAGAACAAAACGGCAAAAGGAATTGCTTTTTGGTAATCCTGCGCCCCGATCACGTAAGACTAAAACGATTGTTCGATGGAACGATCGTCGTCTTGACGATAACTGTCTATGTACACAAATGCAGGAAAACAAAGGGAAAGCAATAGTCAAAAGGACGATCGTTTAATCGAACAATCGTTTTAGTCTAACGCTGTCTTGGACCTAATAATTTCTTATGATCCGGATTTTACTTAAGATTTGCTCCCTATCTTGTCCAAAATCCAGTTTAATACCAAAAGTTCGTTTAAATTTGTTGGAAGTCAGTCTCTTCTTATTGGCAATTCTATAAAAGTTAACCAAAATTTCAGTAAGTAAGCATTCCTTGACCTATGAAATTGACTTTTTTTGCTTAACCCAAAGGGCACTGATCTGTCAATAAAAATCTATTTCTTTTTAAGCTGTTCGTTTACTTTCCAAACTGTCAAGTTCTACCAATCGTCATTTTGGACTAAAATTGGCAATCTTGGGAAGTAAAAGAAAAGTCAATAATTTTCATTCTTTTTCAATTTAGATCTAGATCATTTCCGAATCATGAACTCAAGCTCAAATAACGGAGCTTTTAGTCTATTAAGAAATAAATATATTCAACTAGTAATAATTAATCTCGGCCAAAAAAAGTTTTAGTTTGTTTTTATTTCAAGTTATCATATCATTTCGTTTCCAAAAGGAGCCATTCAGCTTTTCAGATTTTAAATTTCAGTTAAATAGCGTGAAAATGTAAGTTTTTAAGAGTAGGAATCAAATACATACCAACCTTAAGTACCTACATAAGTTAGCTGTGTGAAGTGGGAACCCCGAACTCAAAATTTTTGAGTGGGGGTTTATCAGAATTGTTTGTTCAATATTTGTCCAACCAAAAAAATCGTTTGTCCACCTTTCTTTTTTTTTTAACACCAGCAAATTAGCATGCGACCCTGGTGAACATTTCATGAACTACACAAAACGGCCGCTACCATTGATAAACCGAGGATTCTCATCTTTATAATGATTTATCTATGGTCACTGTATCTTTATAATGATTTTCTATGGTCAATTTCCAACGATTCTCATCTATATAATGATTTATCTATGGTCAATGTCCGTGGTAGCGGCCATGGACACTAGCGCCGCCATCGGTATTTACTAGTCTCAATAGATGACTTAGGGAATGTGACTAACTGCGTTCGTTTGTCCATCGGCTGCTTATGATTGGCTTTAAATAATCGTTTTTCCACCCTTAGTTCAAAAGTTTTTCAACATTTATTTTTATAGCACCACGATAAAATTTAAAAAAAAAAATCAGGAAAATGGTCCCATTCCCAATCGATTGTCCACCGTGTATCCAGGTTAATCCAGCAAAAAAAATTCTCAACCTTCGTTCCAAAGTTATTCAACATTTCGTTTTTATAGCTTGTCCAACAGCCCAAATGATTACTTACGCGAATGAAACTAAGTGTGTTCGTGTGTTAATAAGGAGGAGATCAGACACATTAGTAGGCCAAAGGCGAAATTGGTAATTAAAGGACCTGTAATCCCGAGGGACCGTATCTAAAGATATCTCAGATCCCTAAACACCAAACAACTCAGCCAGAATTGGGATGTTGTCGATGTGGGAGAACAGACCGCCGAAGGACAGAAGTGACGGTGCTACTTAGCCAAAAATCGTTGCCACTTCTGCGAAAAACTGGTTTCAAGGTTCGTATTGGTACAAACCGATACAAACTTAGACTAGTAGCCAATCAGAACAGAACAATCAGAACAGAACAAAAAGGTAAATGGGAGGTCGGTAGTTAATAACCAGTCATGAAATTTTATCAAATAAATCTTCACCACAGTAAAGCTGCCAGTGCCAACCTAGTCTATCTCTTGGAGAATAGACAAATTGACGTCGCCCTCGTGCAAGAACCCTGGTTAGCAGGAGCAAAATCAGAGAGCTGAATACAAAAGAAACTATACTGTACAAAACTGCTCAGGTGGGAAGAAACAGTGACCTTAGAATATGTATCGTAACAAGAAAACAGTTTAACCCTTTTCTTCTATCCCAATACAGTAATTTAGATAAAACGGCCGTCAAGTTGGAGAGAGATGGACTGCCACCGCTCATTATAGCATTCTGCTATATGCCTGGGAACGGAAGGGCCACCCCACCAGCTGAACTAACTTGTCAGTTAATATTTCATGCTGCGGAGACAGAACACGACCGTGTGCTAGGATGCGATGCAAATGCGCATCATTCCCAGTGGGGTAGCACTAACATCAACAATCAATAGAGGTGAGTCTGTTTTTGAAATTATTATTAAGAACAATTTATTAATAGCAAATAGGGGTAGACAACCAACGTTTGTTACAAAAAATTGTAAGGAAGTGCTTGATACTACATTAACAAACAACTCAGGCACAATAGATCAATGGAGGTTGTCAAAAGAACTATCTTCCTCTGATCACAAAATCATTGAATTTCTTATAACAGACACAATAGCCTCCAAGAAACTATTTAGAAACCTTCGTAATACGAACTGGGACACTTTCAATAGGGAATTAGAGACTAGTATTAACACCTTAGAAAATAATTCAATAATTGGACCTGAACCCTTAGACCACGGAATTCACAGAAATTCTAAATAATGCTTTTGAAAAAGGATGCCCCCTTAAACAGGGGAGGAAAGGCAACAAGAAACCACCCTGGTGTACACACGAAATTGGCACTTTCAGGAAAGAAACAAGAAGACTTTTCAATACAGCCAAACGAACTAGAAATTAATTAGACTGGGAGAGCATACAAAAACAGTCAAACAAAAATTCAAAGATGAAACACAATGACCAAAACGCAGCTCGTGGCAAACCTTCTGCACCCAAATTAAAGGAACAAATGAATCAGCGAGACTTAGAAAAATTCTAGCAAAAGAAAAAGTTCCCTTAGGGTCTCTTAAAGGCCCTAATGATCAATGGACTGAATCATGTGGAGAATCACTAGAGCTCCTTATCAAAACTCATTTTCATGGTTGTATCTTTGATGTTTATAACACAGCAGATGCAGCATAAACGGAGCACACGGTGCCACCAGATATTATAACGGAGGATAAAATAAATTGGGCGATAAACTCGTTTTCACCTTATAAATCTCCGGGAACAGACGGCATCTTCCCCTTGATATTACAGAAGACCACTTAACATGTCACCCAATATCTCAAGCTCTTCTTTATAAGCAGCCTTAAGTAGGGATACATTCCCTTGGCCTGGCGTGAAGTAAAAGTAGTCTTCATACCGAAAGCTAGAAAACCAAGCCACACGGAAGCCAAGGACTACAGACCCATTTGTCTAACATCGTTTGTTTTAAGAACCTTCGAACGACTAATAGATATACACAACATGCTTAACCGAAATGAAAAAGTGTTGAAACAGGACTCTACAACTTAGTAGGCAGAGTAGAAACAACACTCAAGAACAAAGAGTACATTCTAGTTGCTATTCCGGACATTGAAGGAGCTTTCAACAATGTACAAAATGATGCGATAAAAAGAGCACTTGTATACCTTGAAGAAGATAATTCCCTCGTTAACTGGATTATCTGTATGTACAGACGGATCAACTCAGAACTAGGGGATGCACAGATCAAGGAGGACTCCATAAGGAGGAGTGCTCTCACCACTTTTGTGGAATTGGTTATGAATGAAATCCTGATCGAACTGGAACACAGTGGTGTCAAAGTAGTCGCATACGCTGACGACTTGGCGACAACCAGCGAACTGATTAACTACGCTCTGTCGAAAGTTTGAGCTGGACGAGGAAATGTGGACTCTCTCTCGGTCAACCCACAAAAAACCGAACTGGTACTTTTTACTAACAAAAGGAAAATACCAGATATTGTCCTACCATCAATAGAAGGAACCCAAATTAGTCTTTCAGAATAAGCCAAATATCTGGGCGTAATTCTTGACAAAAAGCTAAACTGGGGTTTGACAGGATCTTTGGTTAGACCTGGGGTTCAAACCCTAAGATCATAATGCGGATGTACACGGCAATTATAAGACCGATACTTACATATAGTAGCCTGGTTTGGTGGAGCGTGATGGACAAAGAAACTAATTTGCAAAATGCTAATAAAGTTCAAAAATTAGCGTGTGTAGGAATTACAGGGGCAATGAGATCCACACTTACTGCGGGAATGGAAACGATACTCAACCTAAAGCCCCTAGATCTACTTGTACAAGAAACTGCGACCCACAGTGCCCTAAGACTAAGCCAAACCAATAGCTGGAAAAGGAACTCTGTAGGTCACGCACACATTATCAATAAATTTACGGAGGGGTATGTATGCACAGACACCCCGTACAGATTTAAAAAAAAAACCGTTTTCTGTCTCCATCCCCACAAGAAAGGAATGGGATGCTGGTTTACAACAATCAGATGAACCGGTGGTAGAAATATACACCGATGGATCGAAGATGGGTACGGGTGTAGGTGCGGGATTCTTCTCAGAAACCCTCAATTTAGCCAAATCTTATAGACTCCACAGTTACAGCAGTGTCTTTCAAGCAGAGGTTCTGGCAGTGATTAAGGGTGAAGAACAAATACTAATGATGGTGATACCACGGGCTGATATCACTTTTTACGTTGACAGCCAGGCAGCAATCAAGGCCATCTCTGCTGCCACAGAAATCAAATCCAAACTAGTTTCATGCTGTCGTGAAGAGCTTAAAGTTCTTGCCACACAGCACAACATCAGGCTCTGTTGGGTCCCTGGACACTGTGGAATTCAAGGGAATGAAAAAGCAGATGTACTGGCAAAGACTGGTGCATCGTTAGATCCAAGCCTAACAGACTCAAATGTTAAAATTCCACCCTGTGCCATTAAACAGACGATTAATAAGAAGATAGTGGAACTTAATAATGACAGATGGAACTCTCTTTTAACTTGTACCACTACAAAGAATCTAACTAATCAGTGCTCTATTAAATTATCCACTACGTTTGTTGCCAAACAGACAGCTTCTGTGAATGGAAATGGCCGCGATCAATGCGGCCATTTCCTATCTATCTAAGATAGATTCCTATCCATATAGGTTTCTTATCAACCAAAACCAGATAGGTTACTTGAAAGTATTTTTGGCAAAATTCTTCGTTGCAGTACAGTAATTTGCATTTTATTATTATATTCTTTTAATTATTTTTCCGAAAAAATCTGAAATACAACGATGACGGCAAACCAATCTCGACTTTGCATTTTGTAGTCGGCTTTTTTAACAATTTCGCTTGGGATACAAACGTATACCAACATTTTTTGGATATTAAGTTTTCCGCCATTCACTCTCAAATTGAAATTTACAAATAAACAAATAAGAAGGAATAAATCTATTTATTTTGATCACCTTATTAGTTTTATAACTTTGCAACAAAATTCACGAACAAGCAATTTAATTCAATTGTAAGCGACAAACATAGAGGATAAGGGTTATTATTTGTCTCCTTTGATTTCCAGAATGACAGCACAAAGTGATATTTTGATACTAAACAGCCTTTATGTAGGCTCTAAACAACCTCCAAACGCGTTAAGCTTATATTGACTCTATACAACAACGTTGCATAAGTTTTATAAATCACGCATTTGCGTTCAGATGCATTTTAAAGCGGGCATAGCCCTATGCAAGCGCTCAACTGTATTTATAAATAACACTGTATAAGTTTAATTGGAGTATTTAGTTCAAAGCTTCGCTGCATTTATTGTGCATCAAATTAATTGCAACTAATATACGATGTAAATTGAAAATATAAAAATAAACGATATAATATTAGTAATTTATGTTTTAATAAAAACTTCATTATTTTGTATACGTTCTTTTGTATACAGACATTAATAACAAATAATATATAGTAATAAATATAAATTTATTAAGCTGAAAACTCTTTTTGCTTTGCTTCTACATCAAACATTTATTTTTTATGAATGTAGCAAGAATTTATTTTACTGATTTAGAAGGATTCAACAGCATACACTTTCTACGAAGCTGGCTTAGCGAGTTAATTTTTTTTTCAAATTTCCTGATGTTGAATATAAGTTCGACTTTATTACCAATATTTCGATTGGATTTTTTTTTCTTTTCTGCCAATTTTTAACTTTCGACATAAATTACCTTTTTTCGACCTTATTACTATTTTGCTATGGAGATAAAGTCGACCATGAAAAAAAGTTGAATTCGACATTATTTCAAATCTTAATGAAAATAAAGTCGATTCGACCTTATTTCCTTCTACCTTATTTTACGGCACCGACAAATATAAAACTCTTCACCTCATAATGTGTGTTGATTTCTATATATCAATTAATTTTAAGAATTAGCACAGCCAACCCCTGGATCCGCCATTGATAACAACGATGTAGCATAAAAACCTGTGAGACATAATGATACATTTTTCCATTAATTCCAATAAATTCTATCTACACTGATTTACTACAAATGAAAATCGAACGTACCTATGAAACAGAACTGATGTAATACAACAGTCAAAATGCTGCATTGTGCTTGATGTAGTAGCACTGAAATGGCCCTTGGTCTTAATTTGGCGCCCAAGGAACAATTAAGCCGCGGAAAGTTTCACGCCAGCGACATGTGTTGTGTAGTACTCCAGAACACGGCATTGGAAACGCTCAATTTGCTGTTCGTCATAGTATCGCCTTAATTGATTTTTCGCTATGGCAACCCCTTCGTCAATCCATTGCTCTGCGGATATCTAGGACTAGAAAAACTAAACAAAATATTTGCCAGATTTCCAAATTGCCAAATGCCGTTGACTTAAACGGGCTATTATCAAATTTTATTTCCGATGAATAGAAGATAGAAGGTTAGAAGATTTTCGAGACAGTTTTTCCGCTATGACAAAACCCGAATATGCGTCAATGAATGCTTTATAATCATGTCCTGCAGTTAAAATAAATCAATCGCAGCTCTTTGAAATAGGTACTCAGGATTAGAGTCTTGTACCAACGGTTCTTTCTGAACATTTCGCTTAAATTTTTCGCAAATGGTATACATAGCAAAACGATTTCCTTGGTTTCTTCTGACATACCAGACCAAAAATAAAGGGAGCGTTTACGTGCAAGCGTTTTTTCAACACCCAAATGTGGTTCGTGTAACCACTTGCTAATTTTGGCCTGTCGTTCAGAAGGACAAGCCTATTGTCTTTAAAAAGAAGTCCATTTTCGAAATGCAAATTTGGCGATGTTTGAGAAATTGTTGGCTCAAATCATCAAACTGGTGATATCGGGGCCAGTGGGGCTGCCCATATTTACGGTGCAGGGAAAGACTTCCAAGGGAATCTGCTCCACATGAGCATTTATTTCACTCTTAGTGGGAATATTCTCCACTTTTCAAAGTGGAATTGATTCCTACTGAGAGTGAGAATTTATTACACTTTTTACTGAGAAGCAATTTCACTTTGGGAGGTGGAGTTTCTGCCCACTTAGTGTGAGAAATAATTACACTTATTTTTCTATGACTTTTGATAGTGTTTTTGGTCTCAAAAACTAAGAACTGCATACCTAGCATTAAATATTTTAAAATCAGTTATAGGGTTTGAGATTTTGAAAATTGGAGCATTACGCAAAAGATATTTTTAAAAACGCGCGATTCAAAATCTTGTTCTTTAAATTTATATACCTTATTGAGTGACCCGCTTCGCGGGTTCAAGGATTTTAACTCCCTTTACAGGTCCTCTGTCCCGCTCACGCGACTCCGTCGCTCCGCTTAGGGTATGCTCAGTCGCCATGCAGGCGCCTATGATGTCAGTTGGTTTGCTTTTAACTTTCAACTGAAGCACACCAACTGACAACATAGGCGCCTGCCAGGTGACTGAGCTTACCCTAAGAGGAGCAACGGATTCGCGTGAGCGGGACAGAGGACCCGAAAAGGGAGTCAAAATCTTTGAACCCGCGAAGCGGGCCACCCGAGGTACTTTTAAATACAAATAAAACGAAAGCACACCAACTGACAACATAGATGCCTGCCTGTCAACTGATTATACCCTAAGTGGAGCTTGTATTATGCAAAAAATATTAAAAATTCGTGCGGTTTTAGGTAAGAAACAATTCCACAAAATTTAAGGTGAAATATATTCTCACTCTCGGTGGGAATTAATTCCACTTTGAAAAGTGGAGCAGATTTCCACTAAAAAAGTATTAAATTCTTATGTGGAGCGGATTCCCGTGGAATTATTTCCCGGCACCCATATTTACAAATGCGCATGTACTTTTCATTATTTTTAATTACATGTAAATAGAAGAAATAAATATCTTCTGATAAACGCATCTGCTCAGTGATTGTATGTAATGTTTTACTCCAGGAAGATCTATGTTTTCTAATTGATCTGGCAACTGTGCCCTAGAGAGACATTCGGCCACAAGCATTTCCCTTCCCGGTGTATAAACAATAGTCATACTCGGATACTTGAGAAGAAGCATAAACATTCTCTGTAATCGAGGAGTAACATCGTCAATGTCACGCTTGACAAGTGAACCGTGAAATCTCGTCCGTATAGGAAAAAATTGGCACGACGGGATCGCACAAACTTGCTCTTATGTGGCCCAGCTACAACAAGAAAAAAACAGACAAAATTATGAGCCTGAAAAAGAGCTCCCTGCTTCTTCTGATAGGAATTATCACAGGACATAATAAGTCCCATAAATAAAATGGGACTTAATACTGTAGACCTATGCAGAGGCTGCGGAGACGAAGAAGTAGAAGAGGACACCCTCCACCACCTAGGTTACTGTCCGGCACTCTGCAACATTAGGAAAACATTTTTGGGTAGCTACTTCTAGAACGATTTAGCAGAAATCTCGAAGTCAACAGATGATATTTTAAATTTAATGAACTTCATCAACGCCTCTAAATGGCTCGATGCTCCATAGGATTTCATAGGTTATTTATTTTGAAGGGATGGTCCAATCCATCGGGCTATCACAAGGGATCAACATTGATCCACACTTGAAAAAAGATCTACTTGAAATGTTGAATAATTTTTGAACTTTTTTTGCTGGACTTATCTGGACAAACGGTGGACAAACGATTGTGATTGAGACCATTTTCCTACACAGAATTTTAAATTTGTATGGTGGTGCTTTAAAAAATAAATGTTGAATAATGCTGAATTTACATGTATCTTCGTTTGGAAATTTGAAGAAAAGGAGAACGGGACAAATGTATGCCAAAACTCTGAGCGTGTGAAAGAGAACCATCAAGAAGATGATCATGTTCGTCTTCATATCTGCATTATGGCACATCCTATAATCTGCGTGTACGAAGATCTTCTGCATTTTGGTGATCCTTCTCTATCTAACAAATGTAAATTTTATTTTTGCATCCCCTTTTGCATCCACCATAACTTTTGAACTAAGGGTGGAAAAACGATTGTTTTTGGTGAATAATCATAAACAGCCGGTGGACAAATGAACGCACTTAGTCTCATCCTCCTAAGGGGGCTGTAGGCGAGTTTTTTTTTTATTTTGGGGAGTTCCTTTAAACGATTCTGATAACCCCTACCCAAAAAATTTTGAGTTCGGGGTTCCCACTTCACACAGCTACATAAAGACTTCTTGTTAAGCTTTGGACAAATAAATCCAAGCCGTCTGAATCCTTTTTTACAGCTTTACCGCCGCTACGCATTGTGCTAGCCGGTTCAAGATTACTGAAATCGTCAAAAAGAATACAAGTTAAGAAACAAATAGGTACCTAACAAAAATCCGCAAAATAAATATATGTAAATATATGTGATTGAAGTAGACCACGAACTCTAAAAACAAGTCCCTTCTGCCAGCACACGCTTTATGATGGATTTACATGTATCTTCGTCTGCAAATATGAAGAAAAGTAGAGCGGGATGCCAAAACTCCGAGCGTGTGAAAGAGAACCATCAAGAAGATGAACGTGTTCGTCTTCATATCTGCATTATGGCACTTCCTATAATCTTCATGCATGAAGATCTTCTGCATTTTGGTGTTCCCTCTCTATCCAACAAATGTATCCAATTGCGTCCCCTGTTTTTTTGCAGAAGTCGGAAGAAGATACATGTAAATCCACCATTATGATGAATTTACATGTCTGCAAATATGAAGAAAAATAGAGCGGGACAGATGTATGCCAAAATTCCGAGTGTGTGAAAGGAACCATCAAGAAGATGAACATGTTCGTGTTTAAAAAAAAATAAATCGGGTGGCACAACGGCTCATGAAGAACCAGGGCCTAGTGACTACACAGAGAAAACATCAACGTAAAATCAAAGCAAAAAACTTTGATTCTAATATTTTTCGGAACGATTTGGCGCCAACGCCGAATATTCTCAAATCAAAGTGGAACGACTTTATTTCAAAGTGATTTCATACTTTAAAACGAACTAGATTTTACTACGTTTATATGTTGATTTAAAGTGGAATCAAGGTTAAATCAAATTAATCCATCTTTTAAAACAACATTTATCTACTTCGA
This sequence comes from Melangyna quadrimaculata, assembly GCA_949320155.1. NCBI lineage: Eukaryota > Metazoa > Arthropoda > Insecta > Diptera > Syrphidae > Melangyna > Melangyna quadrimaculata. The sequence goes on from OX439486.1 coordinate 20,677,483, forward strand.
ATCAACGTAGATTGAACTTCGCTTGGTTAGGTATTGATTCAAAATGGCTACCCACGCCACGCTTCTTTGTTTAAATTTATGTAAGACAAAGACAAATGTATATTCGTGCTCGATACATATTTGTGGTGAATCATTTATTTGTGACGCCTTAAAGTGAATCGTTTAATGCTATGAGTATTTCATATTAATAAATATAGGAAAAGTAATTAAATATTGTTTTTCGATTATATGAAGCGAATTTTAAGTGCGCGTTTAATTTGTTCACAAATGTAAGGGGGCTACCTCGAAAAACAACAACGCGCTCTCGAAATTCTTTATATTAAGCGTTCAAATACAAACAAATTGAGGTTTACTTAACTATGCAACACTTTGAAACTACGTTGATGGCACTTTAAATGTCATAAAAGTGGATCACAATGTAAAATTTGGATTTCAATGTAAAAATGAATACGTTTCACTTTGATACAAGGTTGAGCGCACTTTAAATGTGGATCTCAATGTAAAAATGATAACGTTTCACTTTAAAACAACGTTGAACGGAATGTAAATGTACAAAAGTTGATTTCAATGTATAAATAAAAATGTTTTACTTTGAAACTAGGTTGAATCTCTCAAAATTACGTCGCATATTAAAATTAACATTGTTTCAACGCAAAAATAAAAATGCGCCACTTCATTTAAATTACTTTAGATCAAATACGGTCGTATTTAATTTAAGATCGCAATTTTTCCCTCAGTGTAACAACTCGCAACCATTCCTGTGTGCGCCTTTCGACAGGAATGGAAGGGACCTACAATTTTATGCCGAATCCGAACGGCTAGACGAGAAGCACTTATTCGTGACAAGGAATACTCTTGGAGGATTTGTCAATTCCTCGCAAGAGGCAGTAGCCCTGAAAAAAAACTTTTTTGTTTTTAGGTGGACGAGGCTCCCAGACCTCCAGCGTGACAGTCGAACGCACTAACCATTACGCTACGGGCTACATGTTCGTGTTTATATCTGCATTATGGCACTTTCTATAATCTGCATGTACGAAGATCTTCTGCATTTTGATGTTCTCTCTCTACCCAACAAATGTAAATTTTAATTTTGCGTCCCCTTATTTTTGCAGAAATTAGACGAAGATACATCATGTAAATCCACCATTAAGCCTAATACATCCTTGTGAATCATTTCGTGAACCCTTATAAATTTTTCGTTTTTATTTAACCGTGAACTTTATCGTGAAGCTAAATGGAAACAAAAGTGGAGAGTTTTCGTTTACGAGTGGGAAAATGTCGGTGAAGTTACATAAAATGTTGAACGACGAGGTGAAGTTCGATAAATGAAACTTTTAAGAATTTAAAAGGACACCTTAAATTAACTCCACTTGAGTCGGTAAATGTTGGCTTACACTTTTACATTTAACGGTGAAGCTTTGAAAGTTTTGTGCTAGACACTTGAGACATTGTGGTTTCAAACTTCAAACGCATCCACAAGTGTGTAACAGCGAAAACTGTCAAATGTTCATTTTCAGACGATGTTTGACTGCACGAGGAAGTATGAACTAGGCTTTAACTAGCTGTCTCCAGTATTGTACACGAAGTTCTTTTACTGCGTAGCATAGTCAATCTCAAGTTTGCTGTGCGAAACGACATTTTTCTGTGGTCTCCAACAGAATCTATTTTACGGAGATTTTCATAAAATGCGACCAAAAATCACAGAACCCATGCAATGATAAAAGAAACCACATAAAGAACCCGTATAAAACTCAAATGTAAATGCACACAATTAATGGTCCTGCTCCTGATCTTGACAAGCAACTCTGTGATAAAAAAAGAGGGGGGACTTCTTTACAATTATTATTAATATCGCAGCGTTCTTCAGATCTAAATATTTCGTTGATTTGAATTTAACCAAAACAATACAAAACAAATGTCGTTGTCAATTAAACGTTCTCAATTTTTGTTCATGTTTGAAAACATTATGCAAAGATACTTTAATATGATCTTCGCTTAGGATTAAATAAATAAAAATAACAAAATTGAAAGCAGAGCGATGTCGTTACTCTGGTGCTCTGGCGCTCAAATTGGTAGCTTTTGACTGTCTCTCAAGGATACGTGGCCGCGACTATACTGTTTACAATCTCAAAGAGTTTATTATTATTATTATATTATAATTAAAATTACATGGTAATTTTAAAAATTAATGAGCCTAGCTGCAAAGACTATTAGCTCTAAAAGATTTTAATTTTGTATCTCACGAGATATTTTCGCTCTGTCGTTTGTTAACGAAGCAGAGCCCTTTATGTATAATGTAGTTGGCGCAGTTCAGACTTCAGAGCATTTCGTTTTTAATGGAAGGAATGTATGTTCAATCTTGCAGTCCTATTCAACGGTCAAATTTTTAAAGATACTTTTAAAATAATTTATTTTCATCGGCTAGTAAGTCGTTTCCAGCCTGCGCCACTTCTTATTGGTCGAAAGAACGGAATTATATTTTCATCTAAATCCACTAATGTTCTACCTCACATCAGATGGTTACCTATTTTCGCCGTCTATCAGTTTGTAGTCAAGCGTCAAGGTCATATGTCATTTATTTAAAGATAAGAATCTTTTGTACGTTTTACCCCCCCCCCCCCCCCCCCTAATACACATTTTTGTTGCGTAGTTGTGTTTGAAATTTAATTTAGTGTCGATGAATGGATGTGAAATCCAAAAAAAATTAGGCCGTCAGCCATGTTGGAAATCCGTATGTTGCATCGGTATGTGTGAATTTAACGCCCAGCAGTTCTACTTACTTATTTCCCTAGTTTGTTGGCAAACCAGAGTAACAGCCAAGGGTTCTCATCTTTATAATGATTAATCTATGGTCAAGGCCTTTTAATTTCTCGCGCTTCATTTCCCTCCTGAGAAGTCAGACCGTTTCCCTTCTTTATTGCCCGTTGAGGTTACAGTTACCTCATTCAATTCCATTGTTGTTAGTGTGCATAGCGCATTATTTACTGATAGGCCTCGTTCATGACACTCTCCATTTCCTTAAAGTTTAAAATACCAAGAACAATTAAACCTTTAAAACGAAAGCTTTCTATTCATAGAAGAATCAGTTTTTCAAACCATTAATAAGGAAAATCATGACTCGATCCGCAACGACTTTGGTGCGGATTTGAAATCTCAAAAGTTATATGGAATGCGGATGGCCTTTTCGAACTACGTTACCGACATTCATGCAACTTTTACAACGGATTTTCTGATAGAAAAAACTGTACATTCGCAGACCATTCATCGGATTCTGTAATAGGGGTGAATATTTTCAAGATGAATACACTGAGAGAGTGAACTTTATACTAATTTTATGCAATTAAGGTACTTAAAAGTAGTGGTCTTCAAAAATAATGAACAAAAATTAAGAAAAAATATAAAATATTCAAAAATAAAGTAATTTAAAGACCCATTTGCATAAAAAAACATACATCAATACATTACACTTAATAACTTTTACCAGTTTAAATTTCTTTGATTATGTTAACTACAATTTTTAATATATTATATAGATGTAAATTTGTGTTCATAATTTCTACATAAGCTTTTTGCATGTATTAAATATATATATATATATTTTTTTTTTCAAAACAAAAATATTAAATCCATGCTTAATGGTTAACTCTTTAATCCAAACCACAAAAACATAAAGAAATCTCGAGTGAATTGAAGGTTTCAACTTTTACTAATCCTCAGAAAGAGCCACAATTATTTTTATTATGTTTTTATTTTGTTCGTTTATATTTTTGAGCAATGCTAATGGTTATTTATTGGAACCAGGGGAGACAAAAATCCCTTTTAATCAATCCTGCCCGCATTTTTTTTAAATTAATAAAGAAATACATTATAGTCTAAGAGCCGACATCAAATTTTGGGAGTGGATGTATAACCAAAATCTGAGTGTGAGAGTTTAAAGTGGTATATTTTGTGGTATCGAAATCAAAAGTCTTGCAGTTTTTTTTCTCAGCCTTTGGCGAGGGCAGGAAGTTGAAAATACAGATTTTCCAAATTTCTTATCAGGTGTATTTGCACTTCAATTATAAAAACAAAATCATGATACTCTGTCATTTTCTGTAAGTCCAAACACCTTAATCTTGGTGATCCCAATAATAGAACTCAAGTTATAAGCTTTTAAAAGAAACCTCATCTGTTTATTTCTTGGAGATTTATAAAACTCATATCAATCAACAAAACAAATTCTCCAAAAAAAGACCAATAGGGGTTCGCTTTATATCCTTATTTCTTGAGTTCTATTAGTTAGATCACCAATATTTCGGAATTTGGGCTTAGGGAAAATCACGAAGAATGATGATTTATTTTTAAAAAGTTTATTGAAGTACTTATCTCTATTTTAAATATCCCACCCCCGTCAAAGGCTGAGAAATAAATATGCCAGACTTTTGATTTCGATATCACAAAATATGCTTCTTTAAACTCTTATACTTAGATTTTGGTTATACATCCTGTCATGCTCTTGTCATGCTGTCGGCTCTTGTATTTGTATTTGTACATGGAAATATTTAAAAATTCTGACCTCGCCACAAGCTTAAACCGGTGGGTGTTTTCGGTTGATTCTGATTTGTAAACCAACTGCAAGGTTTATTCATTGCCTCAGCCCTTAGAACATGATTCAGGTAAATTTAAGTTGCAAATAAATACAAATATAATAAAAAAAGGGCGTTAGATTTAGAACTTAACGTGCAAAACCATAAAGCCCAAATTGGACATTTTTAAATTGACATATAGGTAAATATCAACGAAAATTGAAACAAAGCCCAAAAGGAATGTTTTGACCAAATGTCAAAACGCCCAAATCGGACATTCTCATATCGCCCAAAATATTTGAGTTTAGGCATTTATGACATTATTTTAGGTTTTTTTTAAATTTTTAAATCTTTTTGCCCAACTTTATAAGACCCATAGCATCAAATGTCATAACTCGTGTCAAATCCCAAATAAAACGTTATATCACCCAGATTTAAAAATGTCATAAGTGTATACCTGCAAATTATTTCTTGACATTTTTATGACATTTATTTTGGGCGTTATGACATTTTTTGCAATTGTTGAGTTTTTGTTAAAAGAAAATACTTTGTACTGACATTTAAGACTGTAATATAATGTACAATGTACCTACATATTGAAGTGTCTAATTGAACAATTAAGTTACTTATACTTTTATGGTATTAGCGGTAAAATTTTACACTATACAAAATTATATATTGTTCATTGAGATTTAATCAAACAATGCAACAATTCAGTCACCGTGGTACCCGGCTGGTGAGAAGGCGACGCAACGGCGCGGCGCGCGGCGGGCGGGTGGTGGTGGCCGATTTGTGATTTGTAATTTTTTAAAATTAATTACGTCATATCAAGTGCCCAAAATATATGTCATAACATCCAAACCTAATGTCATAATGCAAGAAATACAAGAAATCTTTTTGACGATGTGATCTTTTGATTTTGGCGTTATGACATTTGAAAATAATTCTGAGCACAATGACATTCCGTTTGGGTTTTGTTTTGATTTCACTCTGTTAATTTTGTTCATAACCACCTTTTCAAATTCTGTTGATATGACCATCCCTAAGAATTTTTTATTTCTTAAGCCACCCGCTAAGGACATACAAATGAAAAAAATATATACAAAGCATTTTAATGTATTTATTTTTGTTGCTAAAATTTAGTGTGTTGACAAAATTTTGTTTTTAAATTTTCTTTCCACGAATAAAAATTCAAAATTCGTTCTAATCATAAATCAAACCGATAGCAAAATGCTTGGACTTTCAGAATTTTTAAAATTTCTTAACGTAAGAAAAAATAAAACCGATATGCTTCCTCGATAGTGACGTAGATGCCAGTACAGATATGATCACAAATTTAATTCATTGTGGAATGAGAAATTTTATCCCGAATAGGGTAAAATCTATCAAACCCAAAGAAAACTCATGGTTTGATTCGAGCTGTAAAGAGGTTATCAGGATCAGAGAAGTAAGCTTCCGTTGTTATAAGGCCAACCCTACTGAGGAAAACCGGAAAAAGTTTCAACAAGCTAGAAAGACCTGTAACGTTCATATTCGACGAACCAAATTTTTACATGATCAAAAGTTACGGCAAAAAATACTACAATGTCCCAAAGGTAGTAAAAATTTTTGGTCATTTGTAAGAAACATACGAAAAACCACCTCGATTCCAACGCTCGTCTTCAATGATACTCCTTTTGTCAGCTCGCAAGATAAAGCCAATTTGCTTGCAGCACAGTTTGCTGTTAATTCGACGCTGCCAGAAAGTGTTATGACTCCTCCTGTACTTGAGAGCGTAAATGATTTTATGGGACAAATCTTCTTTCGCACTCGTGCAGTTGCTAGAGTTCTAAAAGATCTCGACGTTCACAAATCCGCTGGCCCGGATAGTATCCCTCCCATTGTTCTGAAGAGGTGTTCTTCAACGCTGGCAAAACCACTGCGTAAGCTTTTTCATCTGTCCTACTCTACTGGTCTCTTTCCGAGTGGATGGAAAACAGCATTTGTCCAGCCTGTCCCTAAAAAAGGCGTGTCTTCTTCCCCCTCCAACTATCGACCAATTGCGCTTACGTCCCTTCTTTCCAAGGTCATGGAAACGCTGATAAATTTTCAGCTAAAGAAATATCTCGAAGAACGAAAGCTTCATAATGACCGGCAGTACGGCTTTCGTAGCAATAGGTCCACTGGTGATCTGATGGTATATCTCACCGAACAGTGGCACAAATCTTTACATCGTTTTGGAGAAAGTAAGATTATTGCGCTTGATATTTCAAAAGCATTTGATAGAGTTTGGCATCAAGCTCTCTTATCGAAAATGCGAGCATTTGGTATCGATGAATCTCTTCTTCGTTGGATTAGTAATTACCTTTCGGACCGCTCAATACAAGTTGTATTGGACGGTTTCAAATCTGAAATCCACAAAATAAATGCTGGTGTGCCCCAGGGCTGCGTTTTGTCTCCGACCCTCTTCCTAATATTCATAAACATTCTCTTATCTGAAACTTCTAATCCATTAAACTGTTTTGCTGACGACAGTACCCTCAGCTTTTCATATTCGTTTCTTGATTCACATCCATGTCCTTCGGATGTGGAACTTGAACGGCAGCGTATGATAAGCTCATTAAATTCTGATCTTGACAGTATTGTCCACTGGGGAATAAGAAACCGTGTAGAATTTAATGCTTCTAAAACTCAATGCTGTCTCCTGTCGTTAAAGCGGAACCCACCCCCAATGGTGCTATCCATGAGCGGCACTTGCATAGAGGAAACTGAACAGCTTTCAGTCCTCGGTATGTGTGTCACAGACCACCTTTTGTGGAACGACCACATATTTGACATGGCCAAAAATGCTGCTAGGTGTTTAGGTTTTCTCCGTCGATGCAAGAAATTTTTCTCCCCCTCCGATCTGGCTGTGATCTACAAAGCCTTTATTCGTCCAAAACTTGAGTACAACTCCCATATTTGGGCAGGTGCTCCAATAACCCACTTGAGTCTATTGGATAGAATTCAAAAGAGAGCTCTTAAAATGATAGGTGAAAGAACTATAACGGAAACGTTTACATCTCTGGAGCACCGTCGAAATGTTTCATGCCTTTCGTTATTTTACCGTTATTTTAACAAAAATTGCTCTAGCGAAATAGCTAGTTGCATTCCTCCCCTTAAACAATTCAGCCGTAATACTCGTACTTCTAGGAATGCCCATCAGTTTACCCTTGAGCCGAACTTCGGACGTACAGTTAAGTACAGAGATTCTTTCTTTAGTCGCACTACACGAATGTGGAATGCTCTACCCAGCGCTATCTTCCCCTCCCATTGTGATCTACAGACATTCAAAACCAATGTACATCGGTTTCTCCTTTCAAATCCCTTCCAACCTACCTAATCGCTCGTGCTGTGTTTATCACTTTAAGGGTATTCATAACCCCTTTAGCGCGCGCTAAATATAAAAAAAAATTAACAAATAAAAAAGACATTCGTTGTTTGATTCGTATGTTTTGAAAAATGTATCGAGTGCGCATTTATCTATTATAAAAAAATATCTGTCCATTTATTTATCCTAGTTTATATGTATTGCCTTTTATTATGATTTCAAATATTTTTTTATAATACCTACAGCTGTTTTTGAAGGATTAATAAAGGTTCAGCTAATTTCTGCTTCTTGTGGCTTAGAAGAGTCAAAACCCAAAAGATACTATTAATTTATAATTTATGATTTTTAATTTAATTTATCCGTTTTTTTTTTTTTTTTTTGTATTCAAAGACTCGCAAAATTCTGACGAAACTGTTGGTGAAATTTCTGTACAAATTGATTTATTCACACATCCTGGAACCGGCGAACACAAAGTTACTGTAAAAGGTAGATTTTTTTGTTTAAAACAAATCTGAAGTTTAAATTACAAATAAATATAATTTCTCTTTAGTGGTTGCTGCAAATGATTTGAAATGGCAAATTCAATCGGGAATGTTCCGTCCATTTGTGGAAATCAATCTAATTGGGCCACATCTACAGGATAAGAAGAGAAAACATGCAACCAAATCAAAGTCAAATAATTGGTCACCCAAATATAATGAGGCTTTTCACTTGTAAGTAGAGTAAAAACATAAAATATACTTAGATAAAAAAACACAGTGCCAATAAGATGCATATGTGTTTGATGTGTTCAAACACTTTTGCCGAGGGTATGGTTAAATGAAATATATGAGTTACGTTCCATGTAGTTACGAGTCATTTTCCATGTAATCTGTTTAGGTGACGATCAATTACAATAAACAAACCATTGCGATTATGTCAGATAGCCAAGCCGCACTCAAAGCTCTGAGCTCCTACTCCATCAGCTTTAAGCTGGTATGGGAATGTGTAGGAAGGCTAAGTAAACTCGGCAAAAATAACACTGTCACACTACACGTCACGTAGGTGTCCACGGCAACGAAGAGGCAGACTCCCTAGCAAAAAATAGGTGCAACGACTCCCTTAATGGGACCTGAACCATATTGCGGAATAAGAGAAAATGTGATAAGAAACAATCTCCAAAAAGAATAGAAGACAATAAGATCCAAAACTTGGAAAGAACACCCAAAGCTAAGACAGGCAAAACTATTACTTGGGAATTATAACCACCAACGTATTACACACTGTATCAGATTAAGTAGAAACAACCTAAGAATTATAAAGGGTCTCCTCACTAGACACTGCAAACATATAAAAGACACCCTAGTATACTTGGCATAGTAAGTAGTGCCACATGGAGGTTCCGTGACACAAATGAGGAAACGCCGGACCATACTCTAGGCAGATGTAGCGCAATCATACATGAAACAAAAAAGTACCTGGGGCGCTACCAGGTAGAGGAGAGCGACTTACTATTGCTTAAAATACTCCAAATACTTCAATTCTTGAGAGGAATACATCTGGAGGACGAGCTGTAAGATGAGCAGGCCTCATCCAGCTCTAGGTTGTGGGCACAATAGATCTCAAGGTCGCAGTGCAATATCCTTCAAATTATCTATTCATTCATTCATAGGTGACGATCGTATCAACGTTGGTTCCAGATCCAATGACTCAAAAATCCGATGATTCAAGTCTAATGTCTATAAATACCATGGATGTCAGTTGTTAAAAATTCAGACAAACGTTGATGTTCACAGATTTTAACAGTGCCCCCCGTCGCTCGAAATTGTTTGGATTGTGCCAATAAAAGTCATCATATGAAAGGGGTTGTCAAACCTTTGCTTAAATGGAAACAAGACTTAATTGTATCCAAATCCAAACAGATATTATTATCTGTCTCTATTTTTTTCAGATCATAATTAATTTTCATAACCCAAGGGCAAAATTTACTGATGTATTACAAAACTCACATTTGCACCTGTTATGTCAATAAAGACACATGCCAAAATCAACTTGAGTACCATAAAGTAATGAAAATCCAGGGTTTCCGTACTGCATATTATAAAATTGAAAAACTCATAAAAATTAAAAGGACAAAGACATTAATTTTACAAAAATCATTAATTGAATTCTAAAAATGCATATCCCTAAATACAGAATCACAAATTCAGTATCATAAGCATATATGTATGTCAGTTGAAGTAAAAGCAAAAAAAAAAACAATTTAAAGGCCCAGTTTATCTTAAACAGCACTAGTAAATAACTTGGAGCATTTATTTTTTTCGTTTCACAACCAGAAATCAAAGCGATTATAAGTTAACGCACTAAACTAATACTTAATATAAATACAAATTAGGGACCGAAAATTCACTCAAATAAACCTTAAACCACACTAGTAACTTCCCTTTGGTGCCCTTTAAAACCTTTATAGCTATTTTTCGACTATCATAGTACAGTTTTGATTTTTACCTGCGACATAGGTACTAATTATATGGTATGTTATGGATTCATAAAAAAAAGTCGAAGTTGAGATATTACTTTTCCTCAAAATATGGATTATAGAGAACGTGAAAAAAGTGGGTCTCGCAATTTTGGTCTCGCCCCTACAGCCTAAACGGCTAGAGGGATTTTCTGCAAACTTGGTACTGGACTCTTTTATTAATACAGCAAAGTTAATAAATCAAAAACTTATTTATTTAATAAAGGGTAACTTCGGGCATTATGGCGCACTTAACTTCATTTTGAAATAACTTTACTACGGATAACATTCTTTGATTCAGTCAACAATATTTATTAAACTTAAGAAAAACGGAACATACAAAAAATAAAAATATATAGCAAATCATAAATTAATAAAAAAAATAGTTAAAAAAAAAATAATGCGCTACCTGTGGGCAATATGGCGAACCCCTAAGGGCAATATGGCCATCAGCTTTTTCTTTATGATTCGAACGTCCACATCCATCACAAGTCTTTTAAAAGTAGCACATTAATCGTGGGACCACTGTCCATAAAGGACGTACTGCATCCATTCGTCTGTTGTTATCGTTGTATAGTCTTCACCACAACCAGCGCGCCAAAACATTTGCGCCAAAATCTTCAGGCCCATCAGAGTCGTCGGCTAGCTGGATTTTAACGTGTTAACGCGCTGCCGCTTATTTCCTTTGTTTATCGATCTTATTCAATTTTACAGCCTCTAGAGTAAGTATGAAACTAATTTTACAAGTAAGCTTCTTAAGGTAATTATGGCTCAACCGCGCCATAATCAGAGGCGTATACAGCTTTAGTTCTTGGGGGGGGGGTCATGCAAAAAAAAAATAACACAAACTAATATTTGTTAAAAGTCAAGTGCCTTATATTTTTTTTTTTTTATATTTTACTGTGCGTAGCTATATAAAATAAAAGCGAAAAAAACATAATTAACTATACTAAAGGGTTTTCCAATAGGGACGGATTGATTTTGGCAGCTCATGGCGGCCATATTGTTTCTTTTACTTTCGGTCAAAATATCGTCTTTTAATAATTCACTACAGACAAATCATCATGGTGAGTAACAGCGTCGAGCAACACGTGCAAATGATGTTTTAGAGCAGTTAGAAGTTTATCCCAATTTTGGTCGAAAAATCATCTTTAGCGATGAGGCCCGTCTTTGGATGAATGGGTACGTGAGTAAGCAAAATTGCCGGACCTGGGACGACACTAATCAACGCGAGATTTACGAGGTGCCAATGCATCCAAATAAAGTAACTGTTTTGTGTGGATTTTGGGTTGGATGCCTGGAGGCGTCATCGGTCCGTATTTCTTCGAAAATGATGCTGGCCAGGCCATCACCGTCAACGGCGATCGCTAAAGGTCGATGATCACCAACTTCTTGTGGCCTAAATAGGATGATAAGGACACTGAAGATATATGGTTTCAACAGGATGACGCTACGTGCCACACAGCTTAATACACAATCGATATTCTGCACGAGCGGTTTCATGGTGTGGTTATCTCGCGCCGAGGCAACGTGAATTGGCCACCAAGATCGTGTGATTTGACCCCTTTGGACTTTTTCTTGTGGGGCTTTTTTAAGTCGCAGTCTATGCGAATAAGTTGCAAACCACCTCGACCCTCAAAGACAACATAATCGATGCCATCGGTCAAATTCAGCCTGATTTATGCGCCAAAGTCATCGAAAACTACATTTTCACTAAGCCAATTTAGGCAATTTCGTTGAAAATATATATTTCGAACTGCCAAAGCCTATTCAAAATTAAATGAGCTACCTACCTTTACAAAAAAATTAACAAATTTAAGACGAAAACACTTTTTTGGTATTTGCAAAATTACTTCATTTTCGGTTTCAAAGAAAATTAAAATAAACAACTGAGTTGAAAGAACCTTCATTAGCTGGACCAGTGAACACGCTATTCGTTTTAATTCCTTACTGTTACATTTTTTATTTCGGAGGGCCTCAGCAACAGCATACAGCAATCTCCAGTTGCCTGACCAAAGACAATCAGTTAAGCTAGCTGTGAAAATACTGAGGAAAAAAATTTTTTGGATTCCCTTGATCATTTGTTTTGAATTTTATTCAGAATTTATTTTAATCCTATCAAAGTTTTTATTTCAGCGAATTGAAGTTGCAGGAAAAATTAGTAAAATATCATAGGTACTGTGCACTGTTTTCTGTTTCTTAATTTTAGTAAATAGATATAAATATTCACTACTGAAAATGAAAACAATAGCTCTGATTTTCAAAAATGACCACTTGTGTAAATTGCTCTTTTTACAATAATAGTGGAAAAACTAAAATACATTACTTACTTACTTTACTTTTGATGGCGCTCACAGCCCAGTATGGGCTTCGGCCTCAACTAACAAAACCCTCCAGCCACCTCTGTCCCTAGCTAGCCGCTTCCAGTTGCGCACCCCGAGTGCTTTGATGTCGTCATTCACTTGATTGCACCACCTGTTACGGGTCTCCTTGGTTCTTTGAGAGAGGGCCTTACTACTTGAATGCCTTCTTAGAACGAAGAAACAGCGGTTGGCAAGAGTAATTCTGCGCTTGATCTCTGCACTGATGTCATTCTGCGATGTAATAGTGGAGCCCAGGTAGACAAAGTCCTTGACAACTTCGAAGTTATATCTGTCCATCGTGATATTTTGCCCGAGTTGACGATGTTGAGATTCCTCTCTCGATGACAGCATATACTTCGCCTTGTTCTCATTAACCGCCAATCCCATTCTAGCGGCCTCCGATTCAATGCTCGCAAATGCCCCTGCCACAGCTCGCTTCGTTCTGCGGACAATGTCTATGTCATTCGCATATGCAAGCAATTGAACGAACTTTTGATAGATTGTACCGCTGGTGTTGATATGTGCGTTGCGTACAATGGCTTCAAGAACGATGTTGAATAGGTTGCATGATAACGCGTCGCATTGCCTCAATCCTTTCTCAACATCAAAGGAATCGGTGGTCTTCTTACCAATTTTGACGGAACAGCGAGATTTCTCCATCGTCATCCTGCACAGGCGGACGAGTTTGGCAGGGATGCCGAGACTCGACATGGTTTTGTATAATTCGTCCCTTGATACAGGTGGTGTGTATCGATCTGGAATTCCCGGGATTTTTCTAAAATCTGTCGGATAGGGGCCGATCAGATCGTTGAAAAAAGGTTTTAAGCGGTCACACAGGATGGCCGACAAGATTTTATAAGCGACGTTTAGGAGACTAATTCCTCTGTAGTTGGTACATTTCAGAACATCTCCCTTTTTATGGATGGGGCACACTATACCGAGGTTCCATTCATCGGGCATACTTTCCTGCGACAAAATTTTGCAGATGAGCTGGTGTATGCTCCTAGCCAATTTATCTCCCGCTGATGAAAATACATTACATATTCGTATTATAATTGAATACAAAGATTCTTTTTCGTTGCGTTTCAAGAATAGTGTGAACAAAGTTCACGAGTGATTTCGATATGCCTCTGATTTGGAAAAAATGTATGTCACTAAGACTGCCACCGATGGAAAAGTGAAAGGCACCTTCCAAAATAAATATGTACATCAAATATACCTAATCTTTCTTACCAGTAAGCCTTTCTGATAAAAATAATGGACAGAATTGTTAAATTCTACGAGCCTAGTCGCTTTTCGTCAATAATTCCATCCGACTGGTCAAACGGTTCACCGCAAGGAGTTCCAAAAAATCTCCTTTACCATAGCTATTGGCTTTTGCATTATGGGATTCATAGGTTACTTTGTAAAAGTAATCCACATCCAAATCAATAACAATATTGTTCGATCGTAAATATTGAATAAGTGCAAACAAAATCCTTTCGTAATAGGTTTTCATCATAGATTTATATATTTATGTCTTTAATCGTTAACATTAATATTTTTTGGTTAGAATAACTATAAATCGAAAGTTATCACTTTTTTGCTTTTAAAAATAATTTGTCATACAGAAATCAAACAAAACAATTTCTGTATGTGATCTATAATGTGTTTAAAGATTTTATTTTCAGAAAAAAAAATGTTCTTTTTTTGAAAATCCTATTAGTTTTTACTTTACTGAGTGAAAATTTGGTAACAACTCCGCACTTTGATTTCTGTTTGGTTTAACAGGTTTTGGCAGTCATCTCAAAACGGAAACTAGCCTATGCATATATTTTAAGATTTGAATGTATTATCATATGAGAAGTTTGTTGTTGTGTTAAATTTCTTATTGAATTGAAGTTACCAACATTCAAATTCTCTATTGAATTCTAAATTAACAATCAAAAATCCTACTAGCTTTCTAAGTAACCAACTTTCATTTTTTTTTCTATGTGGTTACTAAATAATTATTTCAGAACAACAAAATAATCTTGAGTTCTCGGGGGGGGGGGGACATGACCCCGTGACCCCCGCCCCTGTATACGCCGTTGGCCATAATACCCTCACATCATGCGCGCCATATTACACAAAGCACACACATTTACAACAAATTAAGCAAAAAACCAAGTTCTCTTTACTTTGTAACTATTCCCCGTTCCACAAGAAAGCCAAAACTGTACTCTGCGTTCTTATATTCACATCAAACATGTGCGGTGTATGGTTACTGAGATACACACAATCAAAAACAAAGGCAAATTACAGTGCCACCCAGAACCGTTTTTTTTTTTTTTTGTTTACTTTTTTTTTTGTTGTACCTACTATACTAGTCCTATCAACTTACAATCTTAACCCGGCACGTGTTCGGTGAATACGCAAGTTCTTGCATCGTTCTTATTTTAATCGGACTTTTTGAAGTGTGGTATTTGCGAGGTGCGTCATAATGCCCACTGCGCCATAATGTCCGAACTTACCCAATAGTCAGTTTTTTCTTTATTTAAGTTTTTTTTTCACGTCTGACTAGCTTTGGTTACAAAATCAAACTAAAAATTAGAGAGGAGCAAAAAATCACGACCTGTGATTTCGGACCTGTGAGTCAAAAATCACAGTCACTACCTGTGACCGATTCACAAATAAACTGTGATTGCCTTAAATGTGATTTTTGGTATACAACGACATCAAGACGAAACAGTGAAGACTAGAACTCGAAAAAAATGTTCGTTACCAAAATCACTGCCACACAAAAATCACAAGATATCTCAATCTCAAATCACGACGAAAGTAAGTGAAGTATGAAACAGAATAAAAGGTAGAAGAACTTTTTTACAAAAAAAGAAATAACTTTTTTACATAAAAAAATTAACTTTTTTACAAAAAAAAAATTAACTTAAAAAAAAAAATTACATTTTTACAAAAAAAAATCAACTTTTTTACAAAAAAAAATAACTTTTTTACATAAAAAAATTAACATTTTTACAAAAAAAAATAACTTTCTTACAAGAAAATATTAAATTTCTTACAAAAAAAAATAACTTTTTTACAAAAAAAATTAACTTTTTTACAAAAAAAAATTAACTTATTTAAAAAAAAAAATTAACTTTTTTACAAAAAGAAATTAACTTTTTTGCAAAAAAAAAAGAATTTTTTACAAAAAAAAAATTACTTTTATACAAAAAAAAAACATTTTTACAAAAAAAAAAAAATTCAACTTTTTTATAAAAAAGAATAAACTCTTTTACAAAAAAAATTAACATTTCTACAAAAAAAAAAAATACAATTTTACAAAAAAAAATTAATAATTAAGAACCTAAAGAGGTTGCACAGATAAGGACTGTGAATTCAAATTTCTTTCCTAGTCATGATTGTGATCTGACTGACTTTTTTTTTGCCTATTGTGATTTCGATATGCCTCTGATTTGGAAAAAATGTATGTCACTAAGACTGCCACCGATGGAAAAGTGAAAGGCACCTTCCAAAATAAATATGTACATCAAATATACCTAATCTTTCTTACCAGTAAGCCTTTCTGATAAAAATAATGGACAAAATTGTTAAATTCTACGAGCCTAGTCGCTTTTCGTCAATAATTCCATCCGACTGGTCAAACGGTTCACCGCAAGGAGTTCCAAAAAATCTCCTTTACCATAGCTATTGGCTTTTGCATTATGGGATTCATAGGTTACTTTGTAAAAGTAATCCACATCCAAATCAATAACAATATTGTTCGATCGTAAATATTGAATAAGTGCAAACAAAATCCTTTCGTAATAGGTTTTCATCATAGATTTATATATTTATGTCTTTAATCGTTAACATTAATATTTTTTGGTTAGAATAACTATAAATCGAAAGTTATCACTTTTTTGCTTTTAAAAATAATTTGTCATACAGAAATCAAACAAAACAATTTCTGTATGTGATCTATAATGTGTTTAAAGATTTTATTTTCAGAAAAAAAAATGTTCTTTTTTTGAAAATCCTATTAGTTTTTACTTTACTGAGTGAAAATTTGGTAACAACTCCGCACTTTGATTTCTGTTTGGTTTAACAGGTTTTGGCAGTCATCTCAAAACGGAAACTAGCCTATGCATATATTTTAAGATTTGAATGTATTATCATATGAGAAGTTTGTTGTTGTGTTAAATTTCTTATTGAATTGAAGTTACCAACATTCAAATTCTCTATTGAATTCTAAATTAACAATCAAAAATCCTACTAGCTTTCTAAGTAACCAACTTTCATTTTTTTTTTCTATGTGGTTACTAAATAATTATTTCAGAACAACAAAATAATAACTTTTAACTTTTTTGCAAAAAAAAAAGAATTTTTTACAAAAAAAAAATTACTTTTATACAAAAAAAAAACATTTTTACAAAAAAAAAAAAATTCAACTTTTTTATAAAAAAGAATAAACTCTTTTACAAAAAAAATTAACATTTCTACAAAAAAAAAAAATACAATTTTACAAAAAAAAATTAATAATTAAGAACCTAAAGAGGTTGCACAGATAAGGACTGTGAATTCAAATTTCTTTCCTAGTCATGATTGTGATCTGACTGACTTTTTTTTTGCCTATTGAGTTGCTCACATAACAAAACAATCGCGACTATAAAAGAAATTAATTGTGAGATAAAATTTCACATTTCTTATTAAATGATTCAACATGGTTATTCCCATAAGGTGTGTTACAAAAATAAAGCGTGAGGGGGAGTCTATTCCCTCCCGTTTAGGCAGGAGGGGCAATTTTCTAAAAAAAATTCTAAACACAGACAAACATTTAATTAAAGTTGTTTTAGTGAATAGTTTTTGAAAAATTTGTTTTCAAACTTAAAGTTTTGAAAACGAAATGCAACACATTTTTTTTTTTAATTTGAAATTAAGTACTAGCTATGTATTTTTGTTTTTAAAATTCAATGCTCTTTTAGTTCTTAGTCAAACACTTAGTCCCCTTTTCCTGGAGATTATTTTGAAGTTTTCCTTTAACTGCCTTGTACCTTTCACACAAATAAACAAAATTGCCAGAGATTTTGGTATAAAGTCTATGGAGATTTTTACTAAATTAGCAAACTCAAAACTGACAGCCAACATGTTGGACTCTGACAGTGGTTGCGTTCTTTTTCTTTCCAACATTAGCTGTAGTTAACCTTCATCGTTTCTTTATTATAAAAAGGAATAATAATGTTTAATATTTTATTTTATGATTCGATTCGAAAAAAAGTTGATAATGGTTTAATTTGTAAAAAAAAATGTATTTTTGAAGTGGTAGTGAATTATTTATCAGTAAATTTAACGCAATCAAAATTTTGTCTTGTTTATTATTTCTTATTTTTTGTCAACCTCTTCCCATTTTTTCAACTTTGATCGTTCTTAAATGAAAAGTAACATTCTTAGCTTTGACATTGCGACTACCATAGTCAACTTTAGGCCGACAAAAACATGTTTTGCAACCCTCCTAGTGTAAACTGGTACGTTTTTTTTGTAAGAAAGTATTTTTTATAAAAAAGTTATTCTTTGTTTATGAAAATGTTGGATTATTTTGCAAGAAAGCTATGTTTTTTTTTATGTAAAAAACTTATACATATTTTTTGGAAAAAAGTTATTTATTTTTGTAAAAAAGTTATTTTTTTGTATAAAAAAGTTTATTTTTTTTGTTTAATTTATTTTTTTTTGTACAAAAGGTAATATTTTTTTGTAAAAAAGAAAAGTTAATATTTTTTTGTAGAAAAGTTCAATTTTGTTTTGTAAAAAAGTTAATTTTTTTTGAGAAAAGTTAATTTTTTTTTTTTTTTTTGTAAAAAGTTAATTTTCTTTTTTAAATAAGTTAAATTTACTTGTAAAAAAGTTATTTTTTTTGTTGAAAAGTTAATTTTTTTGTATAAAAAAGTTTATTTTGTAAAATCGCTTGCAGCTTTATACATTCAGAATCTTTGAGTCAGTTTTTCATCCTTTACTTACTTTCCTCGTGATTAGGATTTCTTGTGATTTTTGGTGATAGTGATTTTGGTAACGAACACTTTTTTCCAGTGCTCTTAATTTTTCTGTTTCAAATTTGGTCTGACACTGTTCGATTCACTCTTGTATGGCACCCTTTAAAATATTTTAAATTCATAAATCACAATCACAGGTTAAACTCACAGTGAATTGTAAATCACAATCACACCTGTGATTGTAAAATCATGACTTTGCCCATCTCTGCTAAAAATTATTTACTCAAAAGACCGGGTAGTTCCTTTTCCTTTACATTTTCATTGCTTGTTTTCATATTTTTTTCTTTGGCCTGTTTCAATTGGCCTGTTACAGTACATAGTGTTTTTTAAGGGTACCTGCTATTAAATTTTTTTTCGCAAAAAAGGAAAACAATATTTTTCTCAAACGGGTCCGAGGATTAAAAAAAATCAAATAATTAAAAATAATTTTTTTATGTTGAAAATTTGGTTATTTTTGGTACCTCCAGTACAATCATTTTTTTAGTTTTTGATTTTCTCGAAAACAGTTAAGTTGAAATTTTTCATTTTTTGTATGGTGAATCTTTTAAAAAGTATAAACATTACTATGAACTAAAGTCCAAAAAAAAAAAATTGAAAATGATAAAAAAAATTTTTTTTTTTAAACTAAATATTTTGAAAACGACTTTGTCAATATTCTTAAAACTAGGTGTACAATAATTTTTATTATTTTGTAGACTACTTCAAAAAATCATGTTTCTAAATTCAAAAATAACGGTACCTTCCATACAAATGTTTAAAAACCGTTAAGAAAAAACTTATTTTTCTCGAAAACGGCTCCAAGATTAAAAGATGTGCGTTTACTATCCGAAGTATGGTCAGTATTTTGATAAAAAGAATTTTTACCACTACTGGTTATTAACGGCACCTGTGCACAAAATACTTTATTTTGAGCTCTAACTTTTTAAGCCACTAAAATAACAAAGGAGAGTGCCGAAAAAAACCAAGAGTGGTTAAGAAAAAAACATTTATGGTTTGAAAAGGCATTGACTGTAGATATCAAATAGGAAATTATTTCTTCAAAAGTTATCCCCAGGACTGGCTATGACAATTTAATTATTTGTAATAGCAATGTGTTTTTTCATGTATGCAAAATTGGTGAGGGCAGTACAGAAAGAATAGGTATTGATTAAAAAACATCCCTACATTATCTACTCGAGACATGGTAATCCGCTAAAGTTTCGTAAAAACAAGTTTCCATTAAGACAAGACTTCGAAAACTATTTTTCGAAAAAAACTGAATTTCATAAGGCAATGCTCGAAAAAACAAGTTTTCGAAAGAACAATATTACAAGCGTGGCCGAGGCTATATTTTTTTTTTGGAATTTGAGGCAAAATCAGTATAGGAAGGTATAGGAGGAAATACACGTGACTTGAATGTTGCATTCTTTTAGTGCGAAAATATGTTAACTTCTATAAATTGGTCTCGTCAATATATTATAAGAACTCTTATCCCAGAAATCAATTAACAAATTCCGGAATAAATTATGAAAACAAAACATTTCGGAATTTTACCATTGCCGTTCAAAAATTCTTAATTTTCCCCGTTTTCGTTTTCATTTCGGAGTTTTAAAGTTACTTAGTAAGTAAAAGGCAGGTCTTAATTATTCATTAGAATAACAGTATGCGAATGATTTATAAGTTGTTCTTATTTCTTACGCACATACTATTTCCTCAAACTGTTGTCCGGCATGCTCAGGTATGTAACTATTTTTTCGAAACTGTTGAGTAACGGTATGGGTGATAACCGCCATTTTATGAATGAAGACAGAATCATCTTGTGGCTGCTGATTTTAGTGACATGTGTTAAACCTATTTAATAACATGAATGAACCACAATACGAAGATGTGCCACTTTTTGATTTTTGAAGAAACACTGTGTTTTTTAAATTTTTAAATTGTCATATCTAGTCCGGGGGATAACTTTTTAAGAAAATGATTCCATATTTGTTATCTACAATTAATGTACGTTCAACTCATGTATGACTTTTCTTAATCGACTCTGGGTTTTTCACCCATACATTTTTGGGCATTCTCTTTTATAGTAGTTTATAGTAATAATTTTTTTATTTTTTTTAATGATATCATAATATTTTGGAACCAATACATATGTATTTTTAATTAATATTTATTTAACGGATTTACCGCGTGCGGTTTTAATTATTCAAATTAATTGAATTAAATCACCCAACGTTTCGACAAAGTTCCATTTGTCGTGGTCAGTTGACCCGTGACCACGACAAATGGAACTTTGTCAAAACGTCGGGTGAATTAATTCAATTAATTTGAATAATTAAAATCGTACGCTGTAAGTCCGTTAAATAAATATTAAATAAAAATGTATAACAATCGCGAATATAATAGTTTTAAATCTAAAATATACAATTTACTTGTACATCATAAATTTCTAGCTACGTCATCGAATTTTTGCGATGACGTTCTTCAATAAAAGATTTAGTATAATAAAACAATTAAATTATTATTTTCTAATTCATATTTCATTTCAAATTAAATCGATGAAGCTGTAAAAAGCATACCTCGAATCAACTAGGAAATCGTTGTATTTTCCGTTCAGCCGGAAACCTCGCTAGGCCGAGTATTTCGCATATAGTTTTGAAGACGTGTTCTTCCTCACTATACTCTGTCCAATAAATATGTACAGTACATGCCTTATGGGAGAGCTTTAATTCTCCAAAAGGTGCCTGCTGCATATAAAACAATCTCAAATCCCCTTAAATTCAAAAGTTAACCACTGTCTGTGAGTGCATTTTCTCGTTATATTTTGTATTCAGCAAGCGTACATCTTATTCCAACGTTATCCAATCGCACGGCTCGAGCCGTACTGATCGTGTACTCGTTTACAATCCCCTTTGTGTGTGTCAAAAATAAGCACATCAAATCAGACTTGCCGTGGCAATAGTAATGCCATTGGTAATGATTACAAATGGATATTTTTGTTGCGATTTTGTAAGAGAGCTTTCAAGAATGGAAGATTTTTATAAGCTTTTAAGGATACTTGAGGACAAAATAGTTACCGTTTGCTTTCTTTGTGGTTTGGTGGTTTGGAAACTAAATTTAAAAGCCATTAAAAAAGTATTTGGCTGATTGAAATTAGAAAAATGGGTTTATTTGAGTGGATTTTCGAGCAGGTCCATTTGGTCTGGCTGGTTGGGTTGGTCCATAATTTGTATTAATATTAGCGCAAAATAGACATTAAAAATAAAAATAATTTTTAAAAACATAAAATTGAAAGCTCAACTTAATGTGTGTTCTTATTTTCATATAAGTGTTAAAATGTATGTAAAAGAGTTTTCGTGAATCGTTTCAATTTTTTTAATTAATTGGCGCAAAGTGTTAGTCAATTTAGTACGATGGTAAATCGTTTTTAGTATAATACTAAGTTAAAACGTGTATTTTGATAATTTTAAACAAGTTTAACATTATGCTATATCCTAACATTTTACTAAATTTAAAATCACCAAAAGGCTTTTTTGACGTTTAAAATTGTCAAAATCAGGGGTGTTTGTGCAGTTTTTGCACGAGCTGTCACTTTTTTGGACGTGTTCAGCTGAAGGAAATCGGTTAAGCATGATACTAGTTAAAAAGTATTTAAAATTTAGAAAATAACTATTAAAGAATTAAAAAAATGTTAAGCAGTATCATACTTAATCCTTAATAATAAATAGGCTGTTTAAAATTTTGCGCCATTTAGTTTAAATTAAGTGCGTTTACTTAGAATCGCTTTGATTTCTGGTTGTGAGCTGTAATTATTTTTGATTCTGTATTAAGGAATTTGCATTTGAAGAATTCAATTAACTATTTTTGTAAAGTGAATTTCTTTGTTTTTAGCTAAAATAATAAATCATAAATGGCAACTCTATCAGAGCTTTTTGCCATTTTATAATATGTAGTACGGAAACCCTGGATAATTATTTCTTTCACACATCCAATAAATATGTGCAGTACAGGTCTTATGGGAGAGCTTTCCTCCTCCAAAGGGTGCCTGCTGCATGTAAGACTATCTGAAATCCCTTAAATAACAAGGCTTACCACTGTCTGTATATGTGCATTTTCTCGTAATATTTTTTATTCAGCAAGCGTACATCTCATTACAACAGGCTTTTCGGACGGTTCGAGCCGTACTGATCGTTTACTCGATTACAAACCCCTTTCAGGGTGACGACTGAGATTTTTCAATTTTGTTTACTATAAAAAAAACACTCAAGACATTTGTTTTTATTTATTTATTAAAATAAAAGCATTTTTTATTAATAACAAAAACAAAAAAAAAAACGAAAAATCAGACTTCATTGGTATTGGTACGCGAGTAGGATTAAATATACAGGGTGTCCTTTAATTCGTCAATAGTATTTTAGGGCATGATTCTTGGGTGTATTCGAAGAAAAAAAAAATTGTTCTACAGTAAGGGCCTATCTCCAATTTTGATATCGGGGGATTTAAGAAAAGTCTTACTTGGGTGTACCCTGACCCATGTTAACGTTAATTGCGGTTTTAGTTATAATGATAGAAACTTTGTTAAGTTTTAAGAAGAAATACCAGCCTTTGTAACTGCGTTTAAATAAATTTGATATCTTTTCTCAGTCTTAAGATATTCAGTTTTTAGCCTGTTCCATTTCTCCTGCCCATACTAATTTTTTGACTTTGGGTCAATTTTCTCCAAAAAAATTTGTAATCAACATGACCAAAGTAAATTTTTCTTGAATCCCCGATAAATGATATAAAAACTGGAGATAGGCCCTTAATTTAAAACAATTTTGTTCTTAGAATACACCCAAGAATCATGTCCCAAAATACTATTGAAGAATTAAGGGACACCCTGTATATAAATAAATACATCAAGAGATAAATCACAATTGTTTCATTGTTTTGATATGGTGTCTCTATACTTTTTAATCAAATTATGTTCAGGAACTCATTCACTAATATCAGAGATTTGTGGAAGCCAACATATCTTCAATTTACTTTTCATAGGCGTTACCTTCGAAAAAGCTCGGTAAGCGCAAGCGGTGCATTCCATGAAAATACAGAGGTTTTTTTTTACGAGAGACAAAGTTTAAAGTGTATAATGTTAAAGTGGTAGCAAGAATTTCTAGATTTTACTTCATGGACTGGGAACACAAAATTGTAGAACGCAAGGAAATTGTGGGTTTCCAAAAAAAAAAATCCGTTGTTTCTTATAGATTTTTTTTGTTAATTTTATCACACGGGACGTTTTGTGTCCGTAGGTACGTGACACGGCAATAAACAATTGTATATAAAACACTAAATGATTTATTTAATTTTCAACTATGTCATGACGTAGCTTAGGTATATGCCTACAATTACTCTTCAGACACTATTACGCCAATTGTTATAAATTGGCTGAAAAATTTTATTTCAAAACCAATAAAATAAATATTTAAATTTTGAATGAGCATCGAAGATGAATGATTTCTTCAACAGTTCCAATACATACGAATTACTTTCAATGTGGGAATATAAAAATATCTTCATAATAAGATCAATATTTCAATACGATTTGTCCAAACGTGACTGTGGAATGCACCAAGCGCAACTGTGTGATGGTAAAGTTAAGATTTTAGAAACAAATTCATATAGATCGAAGTATAGGAAGCCTAAAATATTTTTTCAATTACTAATTGTTACCAAGACTCTTCGATATGATTAGTTTCAAATTTTTTTTTTCGTAATTTTCATCAAATGCTCGTATTTCAATATATTCATACTGCTCGACCACTTTTTCTGGTTCATTAGTGAAGTTTTTAAAATTAGACACTAAACAAAAATTGTTGAAATCCTGCTTAGACCTTATTATTTTTCGATCAAAATGTTTTAAAATAGAAAGCTTTTCATCTTTTTATTATTTTTTTTTTAGCATAGAAAAAAAGTCGCTTTAATTTAGTGCGTTAACTTATAATCGCTTTGATTTCTGGATGTGAAACGAACTCTGCCTTAAAACTGTATTTTTGCTTTAACCTTTAAACTAATGTACAAATAAATATGTATATCATATTGTATTTGTGATTCTGTTTTATTTCCTTGTTTTAAATTAAAATAATAAAGCATAGATGGCATCCCTTTTGCGCTTTTTGCAATTTTATAATATGTTGTACGGAAATTTGGACAATTATTTCTTTCACACAACTAAAAGGGATTTCTTTGTAGTTAGAGTGAGATACAGACATGAGACATCCTATTTTCCCTGTACTGCACAAATTTATTAGACATATTTACTGCGTCAGCTGTCCTATCTGTCCTATTCTTCTGGACTTTTCCGAGTAGATGGTAAACTGCAATTGTTCAGCCCGCCCCAAACAAAAAAATATCGTATTATCTTCCCCCCTTGAACTTTCGACCGATTTTACTAACACCTTTTCTTTCCAAAGTCATGAAAACGTTGGTCAGATCATGAAATGAAATACCTTTGAATAGGGTTTTCGTAGCAGAAGGTCATCTGGTGGATCTGATGGCTTATCTCACTGAAAGGTGGAACTAATCCTTGTATTGATTTGGTGAAAGCAGAACTATTGCACCTGTTATTTTTAAAGCATTTGGCATCGAGCTCTTTTGTACAAAATGTGTGCTTTTGCTCTCGACTCGACGGATCTCTTCTGCTAGGATTAGGAAATCTTGCGAAGCGTGCGATACAAATAATATTGGATGGGTTCCAATTCTGACATTCACATAATCAAATCTTTTCCTTATTATTATACATGGTCATTTAGCTAAGACTTCTTATGCACTTCATTGTTTTGCTGACGACAGCACTCTAAATTTTTCATTCTCTTATCCAGACTCACCTCCCTGTTCTTCAAATGTGAAGCTGCAGTGTTAACGCATATGTTAACGTTAAATAAATTTTGGCCTTTACCTGGGTGGAATCGCGTATGGTTATTTGTGATCATCACATTTGTGACAGTCACATGTGATAGAGTTTTATTGTATACCTGTGTAAAATGATCACAAAAAGTATGTGGTAATTTTGTAATCACTTTGAGAGAAAACAGTGATTTGCACACAAACTTGTAAGGTTTGACATTTGTCACAAATCTTCTTGAAGATTTTTCCTGTCCCGTTCGCCAAAATTACCTAATTAAAAAGAAAATAAATATTCAATAGTGGTAACATTTAACATTTCCAGTGAATAATTGTAAAGAAATCGATCATTCCTTGAATTGCAAATAATCAAAAACAACTATGAGCTTCGATTTCAAGAGTTTAAACACACCGTCACCGATGTTTTCTTGGCATTTAATTGAATTGTGGTGTTTTTGAAATAAATTAATTTTAGTTCCAATTCTATCCTTTTTTAAATGCGTGACAATTAAACGCAAACAAATTAAATTCCTCTGGGCGCAATAATTTGCTTGGCTAGATTCCTCTGTGCGCAATAATTTGCGAGATTCCTGGGATCTTCCTAAAAACATCTTTTAAGTTAAATCAATGTTTTTTTTTGTGGATTATAATTTTATAAATACAATCGAAAAATATTTGGAATTGATTAATATGAAATTTATCTGTCACAGGAAATAGTCACAAAAGTCAAAAGTGTTGTTGTCACATGTGAAAATCAACTTACGCATTACGCATATGGAATTTGTTGATAATGGCAAATCACCTTAGATCCACTCTTCGATAGGGTATCATTAAACGCTGAGAATTTAATGCCCCGCTACTGCCTCTTTCTAAGAATGGCAATTGCATTGATTTCTCTGTTCTCGACATGTGTTTCGCTTACCACCAAAAATACTTTGGGTTTTCTAGAAATTGTGTACTCTTCTGATCTGGGTATTTATACAAATCATTTATTCGACCAAAGCTAGAACATATTGCGAGATTTACACAAAGGACTCAATTTAATTATTCCTGTCATTATGTGCCTATTTTTTACTTGCGTTATACATAGTATAGGGCAAGTTTAGGATTCGTGCAAAAAAAAATTCGAGATAATAATTTTCCCTAACATAACGATGATAGAGAATGCGAAAAAAGTGGTTCTCGCAATTCTGTCTGTCTGTACTTGACCTGCAGCCTAAACGGCTGAAGCGATTTTCTTCAAACTTTGGACTTAAGGTTCTTATGTGATTCCGTAGAGGGTAAATTGAAATTTTTTTTAGCTCAAAAAATAACGGTACCTACCATACAACCAATATACAAAAATTGATTTATTAGAAAAATGGCTCTCACGATTTTGAAAAAATATAACGAGCTTATATAATTACTACAATTAATATTTTGATAGACATTTTTTTTTTTATAACGGTTATTAACGGTACCTGTCATAGAACCGATTTTTTGGTTTTCAAATTTCTCGTTAACGGTTACACCGATTTCAACCAAATTTTTTATGTAGGAGGTCCTTTACAATTTTGCATATAAATTTTTTCAATAAAATTATTTTTGGATTTTTAAAAAAATATTGATTTTTTGAAAATTCAATATCTTGAAAACGGATTTATGATTTTTTTTTCATACCAAATTATCCCTTTGGTACGGATGTGGTACAAGTCCATATAAATGTTCTTTGTCTTGTACCACATCCGTACCGAAAGGGTTAAAAAAAACCGCTCTAACGATTTTTGAAATTTTTTTTTCATAAATTCATATTTATCAAACAAATCGAAAAGCATACTTTTTTTGAGCTCTATTAGCTATTAAAAAAATTATATTATTTTATAGTAATAATTTATATCTTAAATTGTTTTTAAAACTTTTTTTAATGATATAATGTTATAGAACCACTTTATTATATGCACATTGTCAATTTTAAGTTACGTTCAAGTTGTTAGCTACGAGAGCAAGTTTGTGTGATCCAGTATATTTGGACCGAAATTTACAGAGAGTCTAATAAATTAAAAAATCCAGTTTCAGTTAAATATTTATTTTCTTCTGCACATATTCAAACGATAATCGAAAATATTTCGTTCCAATAATTAACAGTTTGTCCTGAAATCGTATTTTTCGGAGACGAGACCGAGACGAGACTTAATTATACGAGACCGACACGAGACCGAGACGAGACTGTAAATTTTTCGATTTTAACGAGGCCGAGACGATACTTCCAAAAGTCTCGCAGAGTCTCGTCCCCTTCTTTTACTGTGCTAGTCATTTGAAGGGTAGTCATAATTTACTAACAAAAACAGTCTTCAAGCAGTTATGTGATTATAATAATTACTAAAACCTGATATTTAAAATAAAAATAATTTTAGCATGATTGGAAATGAAGAGCAATTGGATTTTTTCGAATTGCATATCTGTGTTAAGGATTATTGCTTTGCACGTGAAGATCGTCTTGTTGGTGTTGCAATACTTCAATTAAAAGACATTGTCGAAAAGGTAATTAATACATGCTCTTTACTTAAGAAATTCTTTTAAGAAAATTAAATTAATTTTATTTTGAAAACAAGGGATCATGTGCCTGTTGGCTTCCACTAGCCAAACGAATTCAAATGGATGAAACGGGTTGGACTATATTACGTATCCTATCACAAAGAAATAGCGATGAAGTTGCCAAAGAGTTTGTTAAGCTGAAATCTGAAATTCGACAGGAACCCATGATAGGAACTTAAATTAATTTTTGTTTAAACTGAACAGAAAAAAAAACATCAACAAAAACTATAGTTAGAACAAAAAAAGCTTTTTTTTATTTCTTTTTTTTTTGAACGCGACATACCTATTCAAAACTATATTTATTATTTTGATAAATTTAATTAACAAAAAATATGCTTTGAATATAATTATCTCGGTTTTCAAACATATTGGCATAAAAACATATTAAATTTATAAAAGCAACACATTTTATTATGTACTGCAAAACAAAAATATTCGTCTTAAATATAATACAAAACAAAGCAAAATCCAAAACAAGTTGTATATTATGTATATTAACATAAAAAAGTTTATTTAAATTCAAAAAAAATATGCTTTAAAACTGTAGAATAAAAAAAATACACCTTAGTGTGGGAATTTACATTATAAATTATTAAACAAAAATGTAAACACTAAAAAAGCTAAAATATACCAAGTTCTCTATCCTTAAAAGTGAATTTTAAACCTCAAATATATTACTATCAGAATATTTCAATTAAAATAAAAAAAAAACAATTAAAAGAAAAGCAAAAAAACATTCAAAATTTCGTAAAATATTCACAGAAAAAAAAATTAAATTTAAAACAACTTAATTTCAATGTTTTTAGATTAGTCAAGTCAATATGCACAAAATAAAAACGCGAAACTGCTAACGAATTCGCATTGAGCTTAAAATTAAAATATTACAAATTAAGTAACCAAACTCTGAACTCTGTGTGCAAGAAAGTTGACTCAAGATGTTTTTCAATATAAAATCGTAAGCGATAAATGCGATCGAAAATCAGTTTTAATAATGTTTGTAGATCAATACATTCTCCACAAAAATGGTTTCCATATTTTTTATATTCGAGTGATAATTTTCTAGATATTGCGATTTAAAGGTAAAATGTCGAAGGTATCAGTACACCTATACATTTTCATTTATTTTAATTAATTTGTATACAAATAAAAAAACGGAAAAGAATAGTTTTCTCCGACAACATTACAAACGGAAAAATAATCTGTTCTTGTAGCTTGAAAATCAAAATTGCTTAGACGGAGAACCCAACGCTCTATTTTAGGTTTTAGGTTTAGTAGCCCGTAGCGTAATGGTTAGTGCGTTAGACTGTCACGCTGGAGGTCTGGGTTCACGTCCCAGCCTCGTCCACCTAAAAACAAACAATTTTTTTTTCAGAGCTACTGCCTTTTGCTAGGAATTGACAAATCCTCCAAGAGTATCACTTGTCATGAATAAGTGCTTCTCGTCTAGCCGTTCGGAATCGGCATAAAATTGTAGGTCGCTTCCATTCCTGTCGACAGGCGCACACAGGAATGGTTGCGAGTTGTTAGTCACTAGGCCCTGGTTCTTCACGAGCTGTTGCGCCAACCAATTTATTTATTTATTTATGAAGGAAAATTTGACTGCTGTTTTAAAATCGATCTTTACTTACTTTATATTTACCTTCATGAAAGTCTTGCATATCGAGGCATTAAAAATATTTTTTTTTTCTTAAATCCCATTGATAAATAGTGTAGAAATCTAAAACTTATATTTAATTAAAGAGCTAAGTGCCCTACACATAAATATATTGGCTTCAAGACATTATCCATGGAAACCAAATGTCTGAAATACACACTCAAACACTGAGGTTTTGAGTGCGTCTTGCATCCATTTCACTCCATAGAAAACATCTTGGACCCCAGAGCCATGTCTACTTCCAGGACGCTCAGCTCTTTTTTAAAATATAACTTTGAAGTTCCTACACTGCATTTTAAAAGCAACATTGCATACAAAGGTCCCAACCGCAGCACGCAATACTTCCATATTTGTATTAAAACAGTTAAACAGCACAGACGCTTAAGTTACGATGAGCTTTGGCTTTTAAAAAAGCTGTTTCGTATTTCGCTCGAATTGTTTGTCTTAGTTAAAATTCCTGTTCACAGGAGGAAAACTAGGCGCCGGAATTGTTTTCATTTAATTTTACTTAAAATGTCTGGTACTTCTCTTTTTTAAAATTACTGGTTGAAAGCCTAAAACGAAAAATGTGAAAAGAAAAGAGTAAAAATCTTTTCCAAACTTTGACTGGAGATTTTGTTCACTCTCCTTAGGTACTATTACGTGCCCTTCCCCAAAAACTAAAAGTAGAAGGTCCAGAAAACTCAGCTTGGTTGTGTGAAAGCGGAGCTATACGGTTAGCTAAGACCCTTGACGAGTACGCTTGAGAAATTTTTTGTTTGCGCGTTCATTTTCATATAAAAACAAAAATTAACCAGAATATTGACTACATTTTGACTGGACTAGTATGGTTATCAATCAATAATTAATTCAATAAACTGTTATAATTGAAGCGAAGCAAATTTTGCTCTCGACAAACATACTAATATAAATTTACATATTTAAAACTATTTTATAACAACGTCAAATGTATTCTTAACGTAAAAAACTAGAATTAAAAAAGTTTCGAAAATGGGGGAAAATTGGTATCCGTGTATGTCATTAAAGAAAAACAAACTCAAAATTATTTTGACTCAGATATAAGTTTATTTTAAAACAAATTCGAATTTTTAATGCAAATCAAACTTCACAGACTCAACAAAAAAACTAGTTTGAATGAAATACTTATTCATTAAAAATAACATAGGTAATAATTTGAAACAGATTTAAATTATATATGAAAAAGCAATATTTACTGAAAATGTCATTGAAATAAAAAGCAATAAAAGGAAACTGTTTTTATTAAACTGCCTGTAGGGTTTTAGTAGTGTAGTGTCGTTGTCCGGGAATGCCTGTCTAAGTACATATGCGCAACGCACCGATGGCTGCTCTGATATTGACCAACTATTGTTTCTTATTGAATTAAAATGCAAAGTAATGTGCCTATTTTTGATTTATTTTATTTGATTTCAAACATTCCGACAAATAAAATAATATTATTTATTTTTGACTTATTTTTATTTGACTTCAAATATTCCGTCAAATAAAATAAGTTTTGATTTTAATTTCAATAAATAATAGGTACAATAATATTATCAAAAGCTAAACTAATCACAATCGATTTTTTCCATAATAGCAATAGTGGAGAACGTTTTCCTTTTAACGCACTATTCACATTGAATGTGTTGGCTTTTAGTGAAGTTTCGATACAATTTGAAGTGTGGAACTGTAAAACAAAAACTTTAGATCGCCAGTATTTCGTAAGGGCCGGTTATCTTAGTTCTATTCGCTCTTTACTTTTCCAGTGAGTATGATATTATTGGGTAAGTAGTCTACTTTTGAGATTATGTTAATTTTTATAACATATGATTTTTAAAAATAAAGACGACAACCATGTCCTAAATTTGAGTTGGTTGATTGTTTTCACGTTCTATCATTGCAGCATAGTGTTTGTTGTTTTTAATACCGCAATTGTTTTGATTCTAATGTTTGATTAACGTAGGTCTCCCTCCACATTAAGGGTTAATTTTTTTTACAGATAATCATTTTTAATCCATAATTCTTGCAACTGGTGAATCATCCAATGTGTTGACTAGGGCTGGCCACGAGACGAGAAAAGTCTCGGTCTCGGTCTCGCATGACAAGACCGAGACGAGACTGCCTTTTAAGCAACCGAGACGAGACCGAAACTGTATATTTGGACCGAAATTTACAGAGTCTTAAATTAAAAAATCCAATTTCAGTTAAATATTTATTTTCTTCTGCACTCAAAGGATAATCAAAAATATTTCGGTCCAATAATCAATATATTGTCCGGAAATCGTATTTTTCGGAGACGAGACCGAGACGAGACTTAATTATATGAGACCGACACGAGACCGAGACGAGACTTACAAAAGTCTCGCAGAGTCTCATCTCGTGGCAAGCACTAGTTTTGAACAATTAATAAATAAAACCCAAAATATGAGTTTTTAATTCTTGATACATGGATGTATATCCTTAATTAGAACCTCTCGCCACCGCTTATGACCCCCATTGTAAAAAAATTTCCCTTAATCTCTCAAAGCATTTTCAGATGTCAAAATAAAGGTGTGTTAAAATTCCACCCGACATAAAACTGTCAAATAAATAGTATTTGGATACTTTTTATAAAATATGAAATACAAATTTAGCTTAAAACTTGAAAAAAATGCTCTTTCAAATTTTCAGGTCGATCAAAAAAATAATTCAAAACAAATACATTTTTTTGGGTAGGTACTCTGCGGAACTCTATACTTTTGGGCACTAACAAACAAAGTGTTTGATTTATTGGCAACAAAGGTTCAAATATTCAAGATGAAATTTTTGTATCTTACATATAAAAAATACAATCAAAAAATCTTATGCGTGCATATGCCATTTTAGAAATTTTTCGGTTTAGCTAAATGGAATTCATCGCAGTAAATTTGTATTTTGAATGTGTAACTTCGTTAAAGCACTTGAACCTTACATGAATACAACCATAGAAAGCAGAGTGGCCAAACTAAATTTTCCCATCTAAATTACAAAACATTTAAAAGATCTACTCTTTTAAAAGCATTAATATCTCTCTTCAGTCATCGCAATCAACATTATATAACGGTTTAAAAAAAATGGACTTTTTGTTAAAATGTAGATAATATAAAGTTTAAGATAAAAATGAAGCTATTGTCTCGACTTGTAGGTGTATAATACTTAAAAAATAATATCTTTTTTGCATAGCTCGAACTTCTCACCTTTACCCTCCGAAATCAGAAAATGTTGCCATCATATTTATTTATAAATAAATATATATTATTTGGCACAAGAATGAATCTCTTATACATTTATTTATTTCAAAATTTATATAGGTACGGTACATATACAATACATATAAGCATGTATTTGCATTTCGTTATAAATAAAATAAACAATAAATTAAAAACAAAATATTACTAAAGGAATAAACTAAACAAAGACCTAAAAGTAAACACAATATAAAGCAACAATAATTACTACAACATAATAATGCGCGGTCCAAATAGAAAAAATAAACGTAATTATAAGTTATTGTATAATTTTTTTTTAACAAAAATAAAAACAAAAATACAAAAAAAAATTAAATTAAATTTAACATTTCAACAAAAATCATATAACAAGAAATTATGATAAAACTAAAAGGTGACATTTGTAGCATAGTAATTAATTTTTATTATTTTTTTAAATGTAAACAGTTATCTTAGCAAATGAATTAAAATATATATCTATTATATACACATAAATAATTATTATACAAAAAATGTTAAGTAAAAATTCATTAGCTAAAACTTTTTTCATTCGTTTCCTCTGTATAATATAATAATATATTAAAAACAAAATAGGCTTTATTAATGCTAATGAAAATATCGTTAAATTAGTACTGATAACAAATTAAATAAAAATGAAAAACAAATTAATTACATAAATTTTATTTCACTATATAAAAAAACATGAATACAAAATAAAAAGCTGTGTCTCTTAATTTGTAAGCAAGCGAGATAACCTCAATTCAAGGAGGCTTTTCTTATGAAAAAATATTAAATTATTAGTTCAATGCACAATTATAAATTTATAATGGCTAAAAGTTCCAAATATTATTATTATTATTAAGAATTATATATACATATATATAAATATATCTCTATATATATATAACAAAACATGTTAACATATAAATTGCAAGACTTATCCATGCAAAAAAGCTGAATAAAAAAAATATATTTGTTGAAAAAATTCGATAGCTAATATTTATAAAAAAAAAAAATATAAAATTTGTATTAAACAAAAAATTATACATACATAAATGTGTTAAAAACAATCACTTTATAAAAAAAAATTTAAAATACACAAAACAAAGAAAAACAAAAACTTAAAAAATAACAAACAAAGCTTTCTAATTTTAATATAGTTCATACATATATTAACTTCTTATCTATTGAAAAATGTGGTGCAATAATTAATTAATTTAAAAAATGTTAAGCAAATTATCAATAAATAATCATATATTATACATATTGTAAAAAAAAACTAATACGAAGTATTAAAAAAAAACATACAGACAAAATTATCAAGCATTATCAATACAATTATTAAAAAAAAATTCACACGTATTTAGGTTATACGTATAAAGAATATATAGATTATATGAAAAAGATAAACAAAATGATAACATGCACATTTTAAACGTTCGTAAATATGATTCAAATTAATATATACAAATAAATAATAAAAACAAAATAAATATAAGAAAATGTAGTTAGCCATACAGTATCCCAAATTAATAAAATAATACATATAATTTAATAAAGAAAAAAATAAATATGCATTAACTATAAATAATAAGAGTAATGAAATTATTCCAATGACAAAGAATATTATTTGAATTAATAAAATGTAAATATTAATGAATTAACAAATCTAATGGATACATGATGTAGAATATACAATAAAGTAATAGCTAAACAAATAAATAAAAACAGACTCAAAATAAAATAAGTTAAAATTAAAAAAAAAATGATATAAAGTAATATATTGAAAATGAATGTTGTATGTGATTTTAAGGAGAAAATACAAATATCATCAAGTAGGTATCGATGGCAAATCACTTAAAAAGCAAACAACTTTCTTAAGGGGCCTTAGCAGTGGTGGATCCGGAGGGGGAAGGGGGTTCATTTCATAGTGGTCATGACCCCCCAAGCGCTAGAGGGAAAGATAAAAACATTTAGGGCCAATTTCATAAAATCCATTATACCTAAACTCTTTTTAAATAATAACAGACCATTAAATTTTTTTAATTTTCACGGATGTAGAAAAGGGAAATTTTAAGGATATTGTAGTTAAAATTGAATTTGCTCACATCCCTGTATAAAAAAGAAATTAGCACTTTATTGAGTACTAGTTGGTTGCAGGACCCCAAAGGCGCCCGTCGAACGTGTTATGTTATGTCATGTGAGTTAGGGCTGAGTTTTAATATGTATATAATTTAGTTGACAACCTCATCCTTCACTATCAAAAAAAATGTGGCAACCCTTAAAATGTTACACAATTTAGGGCTATTCAAGACCTACTTTCCAACATGTTGCATGTATTTTTTTGATTTTTCCTTTAGGAGCAGGAGCCTATTTTCCGATTTTAATTTATTATCACAGCAGCGTTACCTAGTCAGTGATTCAGTTAGTCAGGGATGAGCGTTAATATATAATGTAATTTAAAGTAATATTTATAGTAAAAATATATACCAAAATCGAATAATCTCTCATCATTTGCATAATTTCTCAATGTCTAAGCTAGTAAGAAAAGCACTGGTGGACAAAGGCAGGGGCGGGTGGGAGGTCCGCTCCGAGCCTCCTGTGTCCGGCGGCCACCAAAGCCAATTCAACCTCCATAACTGTTCATTGAACAAAGAAACGAAATATGTCACTTATTAAAAAGAACAACGTCATAACTCAAAAATCATCAATTTTGACCTAATGATACAGTTCAAACTCATTTTCTATTAACTTTTTTTTTGGCATAACTAAATTTCTAGAACTTGAAAATTAAAGGCTATAGAACATCATTTGTCGTTATATACACTATCACTTTATATGTTTTTTTGTAGCAAAATTGTATTTTTTACATTTTCGCAGGGACCTGTGGAGTGAAAACAGTCCAATAAATATTTTAAAAGTGTCATATTTTGCGATAAAACTTTAATTAATAGCTCTACCAAGAAAAAATTAGATACAAATGAAGATTATTATGAAAAACAGCCATGCAAACTTTAAATTGCGATTTTTGAAGTTTGATGTTTTTTGAGTTATGACGTTGTTCTTTTCAATGAGCGATGTGTAGAATGGATGTACATAGGAATATATTTTAAGATTTTAAGAACAATACATTCATTATGTAATTACATACTACCTACTTATTAATGTTTCTATACCGGGATCATGACGTTATCTAGAATGACAAAAATCTCGAATGGCAAAAATCTCGAAAAAACCAAAAAAAAAAAAAACGCAAATAAAACGTATTTACGTCGGCCTCATAAGCAGACCTCGTCCCTTTAGTGAAAATGAGTTTTGAATGCTATTTTATAGAAAATTCGTTGGCGCAGCAACCTAGAAAATTTCGTATCCCTTTTTAAACTCTAAATAATTTTAAATTAACAATTTTCATAGCACGTAACTTCACTACTACTCTGTTGTCTGGCAGACCTCGTTACTTCAACAAAAAGAAGAAAACCTCGTAGCTTTTATTTGTGGGTAGAAAAACTCATAACTCCATTAAATTCGGTTGAATTGGCACCGGCTTAAGAAACCGCCAGAAATCTATTAGGAAAATAGGTAAAAACTAGTACAAACTCGTCGGGAAATCCCAAACTTCTTCAATTTCTACTCAATCCTGAAGTTTTTTCTTATAATCTAAATTACATCATATTAGTTTTGGCCGCGTAAAAAGTTGTATCAAAGTGAGTTTCTTAAAAGTTGGAACCGTACAGAATAATGAATTCAAGGGGAAATTAACTTATTCAACTGGCTGACTATTAATTTTTTCAGAAAACCTCGTGAGATGAAATTACTGAGAATACCTCGTAAATCCAATTAAATAATTGCATTGTTATTTTTGTTTAAGCAATGTTTTTGTTTAATATATATTAGTAAAACAAAAAATAATATTATGCTAAAAATAAGCTTTGTGAGACATTTTCGTCTCTCCTGAAAAATTTGAGATTTGTGAGTTACGAGGTCTGCTTATGAAGCCGACGTATAATATGTTCAATTTATGAAACACTTTATTTATTTTTAACAAAAATCAAATATTTTATAGGATATGTACACTGCCGGTCATATGGTTAGAAGCAGTAATTTTAGGATTGAATTTGATTTGTCTCGTGTTATACGCCAAAGAGATCGAAATTTTGTATAACACAAGAGAGACTGTTTAACGTGCCATAGCTAAACCTATGCTTGCACTTCAAGAATAAAAATTAACGGCATCCAAGAGAATAAATGTTAGCTTAGTCACTTTTTTAAGTAATTTTATCGCGTCATAAGGTAAGAAGCACATACAAAATTGAAGAAAAACGATGGTTTAACTTTTTTTTAATTTTTTTTTTTAGACAAATTTATGTACTTAACAGTATGTGCTGCCGCCAGCTTAAAACAAAAATTACAAAATTCAATGTTTAAGAGAGTTATACAGTGATTTAAGATAGTCAAGTGAAATTTTAATCAAGGCCAAACTAACGGTGTGAATTAGGCATTGCTTCGATTGTTCGTATACTTTTCATGTGAGCCATCCATATAAATTTTCTTTTATTTTGAAGTCCGATGAATAGGAAACCAAGGCAGCAATGGAACATTTTTCCTTAAAATAATGATTAAAAAACTTGAGCTGCAAGAAAAGGAGCATTATTTGGTTGAAAACCAATGCGGTTTGTCCGAAAAGATCATTGGTTCGCGGAAACAATGCTTCTGTCAATGTTTTGTAGTACCAAGATGACTGGAAATTAGGCATCTTAGTACTTTCAACTGCCAAGTTAATTGTTCCCTAATAGGATATTGCGGCCCAGATCATTACGCCTCCTTCCCTGTTGTGATGAAGCTTCAGAAATAACTAATTTTTCCTCAACAAGATGGCTATAGTAATTTTTCCACGATATGAGAAAAGAGGAACGATTTCTGACCCGTCGTCGGTCGGTGTTTGTTTGTTACGATTTCATTTTTGTTGTTATATATTTAGCGCGCTAAAGGGGTTGTGACTACCCTTAACATGTTATACACAGCACGAGCAATTAGGTAGGTTGTGTTGAAGCGAACAAACAGAACTAGGCGAAAGCGGTGAACCAAGATGTATCTCTGAACTCTTTTATTTGTGAGATACATACTTCTATCTATGCAAGGCGTCACATTTAATTTAACCGCCATCCATTACGCATCTCAATCTCAATTTAACTTATTCTTTTAACTCAAATACTTTTTCATTGTTTATCATTAATACTTTATTATATTCAATAAATACAATAACTATAACTTTGTGTCTTGCGTTTTTGCTAACAGGTTATGGGCCCAGTTATTGCCTCTAGTTTTGTTTTATGGTAAAGTTTTTTTTGTTGATAAATATAAAAGTTTGTTTTCCGTTTTTGCTAGACGAAGAAAAGATATATATGTAAGATGATGGACGAAAAAGCCTGTGTGCCAAGATTAAACAACACGAATTGGCAAATCTGGAAAGTTCGTGTGGAAAGTTTTCTTGCACGAGAGGATTTGCTGAAATATGTAGAAGAAGCTGTACCCGAGGAGAAGAACATAACAAATGTATGGAAGACGGGTGATAGAAAGACAAAAGGAACAATTATCCTGATTCTTGGCGACAACCAGCTGTCCTTGGTGAAAAACTGTAAACATGCATGTGATGTTTGGAACGCACTTACCACGAGAAAATTTCTCGATCAACCCGTGTGGCTCTTCTGAGGAAATTGTGCTCTGTCAGGTTACAAGAAGGTGGAAATGTTGAAAAGCATTTGTTCGACATCGAAGACATTTTCGACCGCTTGGCTGCTGCTGGTCATGTGTTGGATAAGGACACACAAATTTGCATGATTTTGCAAAGCCTTCCGGATTCTTTTGAGACATTGGTTTCAGCTTTGGACAGTCTGCCAGATAAAGACGCAACCATCGAATTCATCAAACAAAAACTTACTGATGAATACCACCGTTGCATTGATAGGGTTGACACTCCGAAGCACGAAAAAGCTTTGCAAACTGTTTCCAAACGTGGAGCGGACAGTAGGCCTTGTTTTTACTGCAAGAAGGTGGGGTATATTCGATCAAGTTGCCGTAAATATTTGGCATCGAAGAAGAACGACCATCTAAAGTCTGTCGACGAAACCAAAGTGGCTTTTGTAGCTAGGGGTGAAAAATCTGGTTCTTGGCTGATTGACAGTGGTGCCAGTTCTCAT
Organism: Melangyna quadrimaculata; assembly: GCA_949320155.1. Taxonomy (NCBI): domain Eukaryota; kingdom Metazoa; phylum Arthropoda; class Insecta; order Diptera; family Syrphidae; genus Melangyna; species Melangyna quadrimaculata. The sequence goes on from OX439486.1 coordinate 20,716,784, forward strand.
ATGACTTGTGACAGAGATTTCTTCACATCTTTAATAGAATTTGACGGCTCACACGTTACTTTGGCCGATGGAAAACAAATTGCAACTGCTGGTCGTGGCGAAGGTGTTTTGTGGGGCAAAGATGGAGATAAGAAACCGGTGAAGATAACTCTACATGTGCTTCTAGTTCCGGATTTGGAGGGGAGCCTTGTGTCTGTAAGTAGATTGGTTGACAAGGGCCTAAATGTAAAGTTTAACCAAACTGGATGTCAAATTCTGAATTCCAACGGGATGGCTGTAGCAATGGGACTTCGAAATGGCAATCTATACCAACTCAAAATTGAAGAAAGAAGTTCCTTAGTATCGGAAAGACACAAAGAAAATTGTGAACATCAGTGGCACAGACGTTTTGGGCATCGAGATTCTGCAGTTTTGAAACGTATGGTAAATGAAAATCTTGTGAAAGGTTTAAAGATACAAGTCTGTGGTTGTGTAGATGTATGTGAGTGCTGCATACAGGTAAAAATCAGTCGAAAACCATTTCCTACAGTTTTAGAACGTAATGCAAAGAAAGTTCTCGATATTGTCCATACTGATTTGTGTGGCCCAATTAGTACACCGACTCCATCTGGTAATAGATACATAATGACAATGATCGATGATTATAGCAGGATTGCTGTAGTTTTTCTCTTGAAACATAATTCAAAGGCACCCGAACGAATCGAACAATATGTTCGTCAAGTCGAAAATAGTTTTTGGCGGAAACCTATTGTCATTCGATCTGATGGAGGAGGAGAGTACGACAACAAAAGGTTACGTGAGTTCTATCGTTTGGAAGGCATCACGAGTCAGTTTACAACACCATACTCTGCTCAGTAAAATGGTGTTGCTGAACGCAAAAATAGATCTCTCATCGAGATGGTTACATGTATCCTGCTGGATGCTGGTTTGCCGAAACGCTATTGGGGCGAAGCTGTACCAACAGCAACTTATGTATATAATCGCATGCCATCTTAATCCATTTCAAAGACGCCATTTGAGTTATGGACTAAGACCAAACCATCGATACAACATCTGCGTGTGTTTGGGTATCAGGCGTTTGTGCATATCCCTAGTGTTAGACGTCAAAAGTTGGATAGTATGGCCAAGAAGCTAACGTTCGTTCGATGCTCTGAACAACATAAAGGATATAGTTTTGTAGATTTTGAAACTGGCAAGATAACGATAAGTCGTGATGCTCGTTTTCTGGAACTAAGGGAGGGAGTTGCTGCCAGGGTTCCAAGCCCTGATGATTTTGTCAAAATGTTTGATGAAGTTCTGATGCATCTTTCTCTCGGTTCCGATGTTCCTGATTCTGATGGAAACAATTCAGGTGAAGTTCTGGCTGACGATAGTTCCAGTGACGATGAGTTTTTGGTTTTGATGAACCAAATTCTGTAAATCTGGAAGAGACTGTAACACGACGCTCGGGACGGCAAACGCAAGGTAAGCTACCAGCCCATCTTAACGATTATATTGTAGATACGGTATCCATGATTTTGGAGGAGCATAAAGACTACAAAGAAGCTGTTCAAATTTCGGAATGGAAGAAAGCTATGGATGAAGAGATGGCATCCCACAAACAAAATAAAACTTGGACACTAACAACTTTGCCAGAAGGTAGAAAAGCAATCGGTTCGAAATGGGTGTTTAAAAATAAACTGAACGACAAGAACGAAATATCAAGACATAAAGCCCGTATCGTCGCGCAAGGATTATTAGCTTATTTGAATGGAATTGTGGAAGAGGAAATCTTCATGAAGCAGCCGCCTGGTTATGTAGTTCCTGGAAAAGAAAATTTAGTTTGCTATCTGAATAAAAGCATATACGGATTGAAGCAATCCGCACGTTGCTGGAACCAGACATTGGATGAATCGTTACGAAACTTAAATTTTGAGGTATCGACTTCGGATCCATGTTTGTACATGAAGAAATTTGGGAAACAAACGTTATATCTGCTTGTATTTGTAGATGACCTTCTAGCTGGATGTGTGGATCAAGGTAAGATTGATCAATTTTATTCAGATATAAAAGGACAATTCCCGATAACCTGCTTCGGTGATGTACACCACTTCCTTGGTATGGAAATTCAACGATCAGATGCTGCGTTTTATGTCTCACTAAAGAACTACAGCAATAAAATAATTTCGAAGTTTGGTATGGATTCCGCTAAACCTGCGAAGACACCGATGGACCCTGGATACTTAAAAATAGATGAAACCAGTGCACCATTTCCAAATCAAACGCTATATCAGAGTCTTATTGGAGCCTTGCTGTATTTGGCAGTTAATGCCAGGCCTGACATTGCTGTCAGTACTGCAATTTTGGGCAGGGAGTTCAAAAGCCCTTTAGAAGCAGATTGGACGGCAGCAAAGAGAATACTTTACATCAAGGGCACCATTGACTACAAACTTTGTCTGGGAGAGACAAACGAATGGGCACTAATTGGTAACTCAGATGCTGACTGGGCAGGAGACCAAGAAAGCAGAAAGTCCACATCTGGAAATATTTTTATGTTTGGAGGGCCTATTTCTTGGACGAGTAGACGCCAAGATTGTGTTTCACTTTCATCTATGCAGGCTGAGTATGTGGCACTCAGCGAAGCTACCCAAGAAGTAGTATGGCTGCGACGTCTTAAAGATTTTGGCGAACTTCAAAGCAAAGCTACTCTAATGAATTTGGATAACCAGAGCTGCATAGCTTTTGTTAATACAGAGCGACTAAGTCGACGATCGAAGCACATAGAAACAAGAGAACGGTTTGTACGGGATCAATGTAACAACAAAGAAGTCTATCTGCAATACTGTCCAACGGATTCAATGCTTGGTGACATCTTCACAAAGCCGCTGGGACCTGTAAGGCAGCTAGGTTTTTGCAAACTACTTAATCTTTTTAAATAGTGGCTCATCGAGGAGGAGTGTTGAAGCGAACAAACAGAACTAAGGGAAAGCGATGAACCAAGATGTATCTCTGAACTCTTTTATTTGTGAGATACCTACTTCTATCTATGCAAGGCGTCACTTCTAATTTAACCGCCATCCATTACGCATTTAATCTCAATTTAACTTATTCTTTTAACTCAAATACTTTTTCATTGTTTAACATTAATATTTTATTATATTCAATAAATACACTAACTATAGTTTTGTGTCTTGCGTTTTTGCTAACAGGTTGGAGGGGATTTAAAAGGAGATACCGATAAACATTGGTTTTGAATATCTGTAAATCACAATGGGAGGGGAAAACATGACTGGGTAGAGTATTCCACATTCATGTAGTGCGACTAAAGAAAGAATCTCTGTACTTAACAGTACGTCCGAAATTGGGCTCAAGGGTAAACTGATGGGCATTCCTAGAATTGTTTAAGGGGAGGAATGCAACTGGCTATTTCATTAGAGCACTGTTTGTTTAAATAACGGTAAAATAACGAAAGGCATGAAACATTTCGATGGTGCTCAAGAGATGAAAATGTTTCCGTTATAGTTCTTTCACCTATCATTTTAAGAGCTCTCTTTTGAATTCTGTCCAACAGACTCAAGTGGGTTATTGGAGCACATGCCCAAATATGGGAGTTAGACTCAAGTTTTGGACGAATAATGGATTTGTAGATAACAGCCATCGACGAAGAAAACCTAAACACTTAGCAGCATTTTTAGCGACATCAAATATGTGGTCGTTCCATAAAAGGTGGTCTGTGAAACACATACCGAGGACTGAAAGCTGTTCAGTTCCCTCTATGCAAGTGCCGCTCATGGATATGAAAAACTGAGGGTACTGTCGTCAGCAAAACAGTTTAATGGATTAGAAGTTTCAGATAAGAGATCATTTATGAAAATAAGGAAGATCGTCGGAGACAAAACGGAGCCCTATGGCACACCAGCATTTATTTTCTGGATATCAGACTTAAAACCGTCCAATACAGCTTGTATTGAGCGGTCCGAAAGGTAATTAATAATAAGAAGAGATTCATTAATATCAAATGCTCGCATTTTCGATAAGAGAGCTTGATGGTAAGCTCTATCAAATGCATTTGAAATATCAAGCGCAATAATCTTACATTCTCCAAAACGATGTAAAGATTTGTGCCGCTTTTCGGTGAGATATACCATCGGATCACCAGTGTACCTATTGCTGCGAAAGCTGTACTGCCGGTCATTAAGAAGCTTTCGTTCCTCGAGATATTTCTTGAGCTGGAAATTAATCAGCGTTTCCATGACCTTGGAAAGAGTGAAATTGGTCGATGATTTGAGGGTGAAGAAGGTATGCTGCTTTCCATCTACTCGGAAAGAGACCAGTAATGTAGGACAGATGGAAAAGCTTACGCAGTGGTTTTGCCAGCGTTGAAGAACACCTCTTCAGAACAATGGGAGGGATACTATCCGGGCCAGCGGATTTGTGTATGTTGAGATCTTTTAGAACTCTAGCAACTGCACGAGTGCGCAAGAAGATTTGTCCCATAAAACCATTTACGCTCTCAAGTACAGGAGGAGTCATAACACTTTCTGGCAGCGTCGAATTAACAGCAAGCTGTGCTGCAAGCAAATTGGCTTTATCTAGTGAGCTAACAAAAGGAGTATCATTGAAGACGAGCGTTGGAACCGAGGACGAGGGGGTGTTTCGTATGTTTTTTGCAAATGACCAAACATTTTTACTACCTTTGGGACATTGTAGTATTTTTTGCCGTAATTTTTGATCATGTACAAATTTGGTTCGTCGAATATGAACTTTACAGGTCTCTCTAGCTTGTTCAAACTTTTTCCGGTTTTCCTCAGTAGGGTTGGCTTTGTAACAACGGAAGCTTACTTCTCTGGCACTAATAACCTCTTTGCAGCTCGAATCAAACCACGAGTTTTCTTTGGGTTTGATACATTTAACCCTATTCGGGATAAAATTTCTCATTCCACAAAAAATTAAATTTGTAATCATATCTGCACTGGCGTCTTCGTCACTATTGAGGAAGCATAGTGACATAGCTCCTGAAAAAATCGTTGAGACCGTCCCAGTTGGCTTTCTCATATTGCCAAACAGTTCTCTTGTGAGTTTTATCTGTAACTGGATTTTGTTGGCATGAGAAATTTGCAGATATGACACCATGGTCTGATGTGCCTAGAGGCGATAATATATTAATAGTGTATTTATCAGGGTCAGAGGTAAGGAACAAGTCTAGAGTGTTGGCGGATTGGCCTGCAACGTCAGGAGTAGGCTCGTCGACAAGCTGAGCTAGGTTATTAAGCCCAGCAAAAATCTCGGCATACCTTCCTTCGGGTGTCGTCTGACCCGAATAGCTTTACTTTCGTTGCACTTTTTTTTAATAAGAAAATTTATCTTAATCTCAATCTTAATCTTAATCTTAATCTTAATCTTAATCTTAATCTTAATCTTAATCTTAATCTTAATCTTAATCTTAATCTTAATCTTAATCTTAATCTTAATCTTAATCTTAATCTTAATCTTAATCTTAATCTTAATCTTAATCTTAATCTTAATCTTAATCTTAATCTTAATCTTAATCTTAATCTTAATCTTAATCTTTATCTTAATCTTAATCTTAATCTTAATCTTAATCTTAATCTTAATCTTAATCTTAATCTTAATCTTAATCTTAATCTTAATCTTAATCTTAATCTTAATCTTAATCTTAATCTTAATCTTAATCTTAATCTTAATCTTAATCTTAATCTTAATCTTAATCTTAATCTTAATCTTAATCTTAATCTTAATCTTAATCTTAATCTTAATCTTAATCTTAATCTTAATCTTAATCTTAATCTTAATCTTAATCTTAATCTTAATCTTAATCTTAATCTTAATCTTAATCTTAATCTTAATCTTAATCTTAATCTTAATCTTAATCTTAATCTTAATCTTAATCTTAATCTTAATCTTAATCTTAATCTTAATCTTAATCTTAATCTGAATCTGAATCTTAATCTTAATCTTAATCTTAATCTTATCTTAACTATTATATAAAGCCGAAAGAATTAATTTGTTTCTTCGCGCATAACTCATAAAATAATTAACTGATTTACGTGAAACAAATTTTATAATCTTCTTTATGTCCATGAGACGGTTTTAGGATATTTTTTATTTCATAATTTGTATGAATTTTCAGAACATTATTGTTTTTTTTTAAATTTATTGTCACCTTTTTTCTAAGAGTTTCACCCAAATATTCACTCATACACTCAAAACGGTTTGATATTTTAAAATAATAACAATTTTTTTGATAGACTCAACATTCTTACCAACATTTTAAGACCAATATCTTTTTTTAATTATACATACAAGCTAGCAATAAATATATAAACTTTTGAATGTTATCAGTTTTTTTAAATTATTTCTATCCAGGAATGATATTCAAGAGCAATCAACGGGTAGCTGCTTTGTTTTTTTTTCTTATTTTTGTTTTGTTCTTTTCTTTTCTTCCGCAAATTGAATTCATGCCTGCTGGCACAATGGTGTAGTTGTAGAAAGGTAAAAAAATAGTATATGTAGCGCCACAATGTAAAGCTACCATTGTAGCAACCCAGCGGGAAAAATTTAAAAATTCATTGAGGAAAAATCAGCTTTTTCCTTGAGGCATGGCAGCTGCACCGTCTACTTTTCAGCTGATTCCTTTGATGAAATTAACATGGGCATGTCCTAGGCGGGAAGCACATGCTGAAAATCCGATGAAAATTCACCAACGATGTCACTACTTCGTTGGAAGTTGTTTATTCACCGACCCAGATGATGAAAAACATGGTGGTTGCATAATCTGTGAATTCACTACATAAATGTATGTAGTTTATTCATCAGTTCAATGTTTTCGATGAAAATGGTAATGAAAATTCAATTATCAAATCACAAGATTAGTGGTAGTTGTTTATTCAGCAATTATACTTAATTCAATATGAAAAATGTGAAGAAAATTAAATAAATAGTGAATTCATTACTCTGTTGTGTATGTGTTGTGAATTTGTGATTGGTTAATAAAAATATAGAATTAAAACTTTAAATTTAATTAAAGTGAAATCACTAGGTCAGTGGTTGTTGGTTAATCACCACTTTACTTATGAGAAGTGGTGATTAACCAACAACCTGAAATACTTTGAGACAATCTGAGATTTCCTCGTTTTAATGGAAATTCATAAGTCCTCTTATAATATTTACTGTCAGTAGACAATTTCAACACAGAGAACACAAAAAAAATTAACTCCTATCAAAATACACAATGGCGGTGCACACTTTACAAAGCATATGAGTGGACATAGACGATGAACTGATGAACTTCTACATGACTTTTCAACAGTCTTTTCATCTTATAATTTTCCATATCAAAAGCAATTTTTTATTCAACGAAAGAAAGGGTTGTTTTCTAAACACGAAGCAGCAAGTGGGTTCAAATCTATGAACTGAGGAAACTACTGTTCAAGGTTTAGATATTAATAAGAGAGAAGGATCTGATGGGATCCCTAATATCGTTTACAAGAACTGCATTGAGGTTTTAGCTCCACCTATTTGTACCTTATTTAACATGTCTTTATTTAGTAAAACCTTTCCTGATAGACTAAAGGAAGCTCACGTAACACCTATTCATAAGAATGACCCTATTTCAGAGGTTTATAACTATCGTACTGTCTGTATTTTAAATGCTTTATCGCTCATATTTGAAAAATGCGTCTATAGCAGCATTATGTTCATGGTTAGACCCATGATTAACTCTAGGCAGCACGGATTTTTAAGTGGCCATTCTACAGTTTCTAATTTAGTTTCCTTTACGCACGATATTTCAGAAGCTTTCAATCGCTCAAACCAAGTAGATGTAGTCTTTACAGATTTCTCGAATGCATTCGATAAAGTTAGTCATAAAATTATATTTAACAAAATGAGAAAAATTGGGTTTGGCGACGAACTAGTTGAATAGTTTCAATCTTATTTAACCTCTAGACCACATAAGGTGACCTTGAATCAATATGCTTCCAAACCGTTTCACCCTCCATCTGGAGTTCCTCAAGTTTCTGTGTTGGGACCTATAATATTTCTAATCTGAATTAATGATATAACAGAAAAATTGTCGTCTTCATCACTGTTATACGCTGATGACCTTAAAATATATCGTGAAATTAATTGCGTTCGCGATTGCAACAACTACAGAAGGATCTTGATATCCTTCTAGAATGGTGTGCCTCGAATGAGCTTTAGTTGAACGTTAATAAATGTAGTATGATGTCTTTTACTCGTAAAAGACATCCAATTTTATTTGATTATCGTCTAAACCAAATTAACTTGAAGCGAACAACGGAACAAAAAGACCTGGGTGTGGTATTCGATGCTAAATTGACCTTCAATAATCATTACCAACACATAACCAATAATGCAGCAAGAATGATAGGTTCATTTTTAGAACTGGAAAATACTGTCGTAAGCCAGAATCTTTTATCACCCTACTCAACTCCCTTGTTCGTAGTAAACTTGAATATGCATCGCCTGTATGGGACCCAATTTTTCAAGTTCATTCTGATAAAATGGAAAACTTAAAGAGAAAATTCTCCAGAATATTGCAAAATAAATTATATAAAAACCACACAGACTACTTTAACAGATTACAATTATTACAGATGTCTTCATTGTTTCAGCGTAGAGCTCTGCTAGATGAGTTGTTTTTGCATAAACTGGTCTTTGGAAAAATAGATTCAAATCATTAAATTAATCAAATAAATATTCACTGCACGACCCGTTTTAGTCGTCATTTAGCAACATTCAAAATACCTTTTTGCCGAACGAATCTGACTTTAAAATCACCTGTTTTCAGGATTCAGAAACTTCACAATAAGATGTTTGAATCGGTGCCGTGACATTTGGCCATGTGTCATATGGCCATAATTTGAAATATGGCCATGTAACACATTGTGAAAGCGTCAAATGGCCATATTTCAAGATTTGGCCATTTGTCGCTTTTACAAAGTGTCATATGGCCATTATGGCCATATGTCACTTTCAAATTATTCTTTTGCCAGAAGAACGTGTTTACAAAAAACTTGTAAGCGTTTTCAAAAATTTTTAGTTTAGTTTTTAAGATATTCTCCTGAATATTTTAAAAATTATTTAACATAAAATTTAAAAAACAAAATTAAAGTATTTCAAAACAACTTTTTGAAAACGTATACAAGTATTTTTAAAAAATTCGCACGAATTTTTAAAAAAAAACTTGTATACGTTTTCAAAAAGTTATTTTGAAAGATTTTAATTTTGTTTTCAAAGATCTCCTTAAAATTATAAAAATTACATAACATAAAATTTAAAAAATAAAATTAAAGTTTTTCTAAACAAGTTTTTGAAAACGTATACAAGTATTTTTAAAAAATTCGCGCGAATTTTTTAAAAATACTTGTATACGTTTTCAGAAAGTTGTTTTGAAAAATTTTAATTTTGTTTTTTAAATTTTAAATTAAATTCGCGCGAATTTTTGAAAAATACTTGTATACGTTTTCAAAAAGTTGTTTTGAAAAATTTTAATTTTGTTCTTAAATAATGTTTTATGATATAATTTACATAAAATTTTCATTTGGCACATCAGGGTGGGCCAAAGCTCCACAATTTATTAATTGGGTTTTGACCCACTTAAGTGGTTATTCGAGCATTAAACCATATGCCCAAAAGTCACAAAGAAATATGGCCATATGACCCTTTGAAAAAGCGTCAAATTGCCATGCTTTCGAATATGGCCATCGAATATGGACACTTGCGCAATGTGTCATATGGCCATATTTTGGAATATGGCCATATTACACATGGCCAAATGTCACGGCACCGTTTGAATCATTCGATGTTCTGTGTTTTCAACGTCAAAATGTGAAAAAGGAGATACTAAGAATTGTTGGTGAATGTGGTTTCTCCTTCCTCTCAGTATTGAAATAAAAACGGTAATAAAAAGGCTGGTACTTTTTAAATATGATGTTCCTGTTCCTTAATGGCTTTGGTTCCAATATTTTTAAGTTTCATTCTTTTTTTTGAAAATTTCTTGGTATTTTTTTTTCAAAATAATTGTAAAATATCTACATACAACAAGTTTAAAATCTTTATCTAAATTATATAATCTTAATTGAATTTCATTTCCTTAAATTTATATTGCAGTATCTTTTAATTTTGTAGCTTATAAAAGGTTGGTAAAAAGATAATACTTATTGTCAACTGTTAGCTATTATATTTAATAATAAAAAAAAACTTTGCATGACTCTTACTTACTTTTTACTTTACTTTTGATGGCGCTCACAGCCCAGGATGGGCTTCGGCCTCAACTAACAAGCCCTTCCAGCCAGCTCTGTCCCTAGCTAGCCGCTTCCAGTTGCGCACACCGAGTGCTTTGATGTCGTCATTCACTTGATTGCGCCACCTGTTACGGGTTCTTCCTCTGCTGCGTACCCCATCGGGGTTGGATTCGAAGACTCGTCGGGCAGGTGCGTTGCTGTCCATACGCTCCACGTGCCCCAGCCATCTAAGCCGCTGTATTTTCAGCTTTTTGACCAGGTCAACGTCGCTGTATAGCCCGTATAGCTCGTCGTTGAATCTTCTCCTCCATACTCCTTCGATACACACCGGACCGAAAATCACACGAAGAATCTTCCTCTCAAAGCACCCTAGCAGATTTTTATCCGAATCTTTCAGTGTCCATGCTTCTGACCCATAAAGCAGGAACGGGATGATTAGGGTTTTGTATAAAGTCTCCTTGGTTCTCTGAGAGAGGGCCTTACTACTTGAATGCCTTCTTAGACCGAAGAAACAGCGGTTGGCAAGAGTAATTCTTCGCTTGATCTCTGCACTGATGTCATTCTGCGATGTAATAGTGGAGCCCAGGTAGACAAAGTCCTTGACAACTTCGAAGTTATATCTGTCCATCGTGATATTTTGCCCGAGTCGACGATGTTGAGATTCCTCTCTCGATGACAGCATATACTTCGTCTTGTCCTCATTAACCGCCAATCCCATTCTAGCCGCCTCCGATTCAATGCTCGCAAATGCCCCTGCCACAGCTCGCTTCGTTCTGCCGACAATGTCTATGTCATCCGCATATGCAAGCAATTGAACGGACTTTTGATAGATTGTACCGCTGGTGTTGACATGTGCGTTGCGTACAATGGCTTCAAGAACGATGTTGAATAGGTTGCATGATAACGCGTCGCCTTGCCTCAATCCTTTCTCAACATCAAAGGAATCGGTGGTGTTCTTACCAATTTTGACGGAGCAGCGAGATTTCTCCATCGTCATCCTGCACAAGCGGACGAGTTTGGCAGGGATGCCGAGACTCGACATGGCTCTGTATAATTCGTCCCTTTTCACGCTATCATACGCGACTTTAAAATCGATAAAAAGGTGGTGTGTATCGATCTGGAATTCCCGGGATTTTTCTAAAATCTGTCGGAGTGTGAACATTTGATCGACGGTTGACTTGCCTGGCCTAAAACCGCACTGATAAGGGCCGATCAGATCGTTGACAAAAGGTTTTAAGCGGTCACACAGGATGGCCGACAAGATTTTATAAGCGACGTTTAGGAGACTAATTCCTCTGTAGTTGGTACATTTCAGAACATCTCCCTTTTTATGGATGGGGCACACTATACCGAGGTTCCATTCATCGGGCATACTTTCCTCCGACCAAATTTTGCAGATGAGCTGGTGTATGCTCCTAGCCAATTCATCTCCCGCTGATTTAAATAGTTCGGCTTGTAAGCCATCCGCACCTGCAGCCTTGTACGACTTAAGTTTGGATATCGCCAGCCGAACTTCGGTTAGGTCGGGTGGACGGAACTCTTGGCCATCATCGTCCAAGTTGAATGGAGCGTTCTGCCTATTAGCGGCATCTTGGCTGTCTTCGCCATTAAGCAGTCTAGAGAAGTGTTCTTTCCAGATCCTCAGCACTGACTGTGTGTCTACCACCATATTCCCACTCATCTCGGCAGGCTTCCGTTCTAGCCTTGAATCCTTGGGTGGATCGCTTCACCCTCTGATAAAATTTTCGAACATCTCCCCTACCGCTACAACCCTCAATAGACTCTACCGCCCGCTTCTCGTGCTCTCTCTTTTTCCTCCTGAGAAGTCGGCGTTCCTCTTTTCGTTTCAGCCCGTAGAGCTCCCGGGCCACTCTCTCAGCAGCTCTTGTTCGAGTCTGCAGCATTGCCTGGTAGGCCTCGTCCTTAGCTGCATGCGCTAGCCGGCACTCCTCATCGAACCAGGGGTTTCGTTGTATTCGCCTAGTGAAACCCAGCACATCAGAGGCGGCACTTCTAATGGCTTGTTGACAGTGTTCCCACTGGTCCTCTGCACTTGATGCTGGTAGCGGACCTCCTGAGAGATTAAGAGTTACGTGGTCTGCAAAAGTTCTGGCAGTCTCTTGCGATTTAAGCTTCTCGACATCGAATCTTTTCACAGCATCTGCTCTGCGTTGTCGCGTCATAGATATCCGCATACGTAGTCTAGCTACCACCAGGTAGTGATCCGAGTCAATGTTGGCCCCTCGGAACGTTCGGACGTCTAAGATACTGGAAGCATGTCTCGCGTCTATCGCAACGTGGTCGATTTGTTGACGGTTACTTGATCACGCGACCGCCAAGTCCCCTTGTGTATATTGAGGTGTGGGAAGTAGGTGCTTGAGATGATGACATTTCGCCCCGCCGCAAAGTCTGCCAGCCTGTGTCCGTTGCCGGAAGTTTTGTCGTGTAGGCTGTGTCCTCCGACTATCGAACCAAAGATGCCCTCCTTTCCGAATCTTGCGTTGAAGTCACCAAGAATGATCTTCACGTCGTACTTCGGGCACATATCATACGTTGTCTCCAAGAGATCGTAGAATGCTTCTTTGGTTGAGTCTTCTCTCCTTTCATGGGGGGCGTGAACACAAATCAGCGAAATGTTCTTAAATTTGCCTTTGATGCGGATTGTGACCAGGCGCTCGCTTACACTTCGGAAGCCCAAGACTTCTTGCCTAAGTCTTCCCCTTATCACAAAACCACAACCCAAGAGGCGCTGACCCTGTTCCTTCAAGCACCCGCCGTAGTAGATGTCACACGTTTTCCCATCGCACTTCCTGGATGGCTGTTACGTCAGCCTTTAGCCTGTCCAGGTTCTCCACTAATTGTTCGGCTGCACGTGTTCTGTATAAGGACAGGACGTTCCACGTGCAGATCCGAAATTCATTGTCCTTGTTTCGTTTGCTGGGGTCGTCAACTTTAAAATCATCCATATCCGAGGCTTGTTGTTGTTTCGGAACAACTTTTTTTTACGTGGTAGGGAAGTTACCCCGACGCACAAACCCCGACCCGGAGGACCAGACCCTTCGTATAACTCCAAGCGGATAAACCGCTCCTTATAGGCCTGAGCTACAAATATGTCGTAGTAGCCCATATAAGGTGTTCACTAAGTAGTTCAACCTAACTGGAACTGTAGACGCCACCGTTGATTCCATCTAGAGAATTCGTCCGCTGCCGCCTCGATGAAAGGAGAAGTGCCTTAGTGGGAACACTCCTCCCCCCCCTCTCTCGTTGGCTGTCCCCAACAGCTTTCCACGGGGATTTAAACCCCGTCTCCAGCTGAGGTACTAGACACCCGATGTTCACCACGTGGAGGTGAGAGTAGGAGTTGGTAGACAGAGGTGGATTTTGAGAAAAACCTGTGGACGCTTGTGTCCTCTTGAATGCACCTACCCTTTTGAACATGCATGACTCTTCACTTACTAAATCATTACATGTCGTTTCCTTTTATTATCTAGCTAGTGAATTGATTGCTGTTGTCTTGTTGTTTTCTACACACAAAGCAAAAAGTGGGTTCAAATCTATGAAATGAGGAAACCTCGAATGACTCTTCACTCACTAAATCATTGCATGACGTTTCCTTTTCAGCTATAAAATTCATTGGGGACGATATTTCCCGGTGGGAAGAAAGTTTTTGTGTGGGTGAGTGTGTGAATTAGGTAGGTATCCCAGTAGGAAATATGCTCCTCAATGAAAAATTCATTGGTGAAATCCTATATGACGCATTCAAGTAGGAGAGATTTTGCATTGATTTCACTCATGAAAAGTAATGCAGCTGGAAAAATTAAATTCACAGTGTATTCATGCAGTGATTTTTATAAGAGTAGGTTAATATAATATTTCCATTACATTTTTAAAATGTAATGGAGTCTTTTTAGGTAATCCTGCAATGATGAACAGTTTTTATTTTGTAATGAAATCGCTAAGTTTATGAAATCATGAAATCATGAAATTCATCTATTTTATTTTTTTTTTTCAAGAAAGCATCACACGATAAGAACTATTTTGTTAAGGTTACCAAGGAAAAGAAGTTACGAATTCGACGATTCCCCGAGCGCAGTGATTTCATGTATCCTTTTTCTTTGACGAAATCATCACATCTCAGGAATCAGTAATTTCAACCAAGACATAGAAGTTATGAATTCACCGATTCCAGGAGCGCAGCGATTTCATATATCCTTTTTCATTGAATAAATCATCACAACATCTCAAATATCAGTTTTTTCACCAAGAAACTGAACTCATGAATTTCATACTTCCATGTAATCGATGATTTCATAGCAAAATCATGGCAAAGCCCATGTCAAATTCATTAGAGGAACCACCAGAAAATTCATTGATGATACTTCTTTTCCTTGAGGAAAAAGCTACTTTTTCAGCAGCGATTTTTTGAATATTTCCTACTGGGATGTTATGTAGGAAGAAAAGAGTCACGTATTGGGTGATCAAATTATTTGTGTGTTGTGTCTCTTACTGACGGCAATCGCCATGCATCGATGCATCGATGCATTGCTTTTATATAAAAAAAGAAGGTGTTTTCGGATGAAAACAGAAATGATTTGGTTCGAGTAAAAAGCGTATAGCTTGAATTCTTATGGTCGCATCTTCAAGATTGAGATCTTAAAATGACGGAAAACACAGTTTACAGTTGTGTGTATTGAAAGAAAGAGGTACATTTAATATTAAAGCAATCGAATGGTGTTTGGTGAATATTTACAAAATGGAAAATGTTATGAATAACACAGTTATGAATAACACAGATTCGCATTTTCCAATTATTTCTCCTTTCTTGAGCTTGACCTTGTACGGTTTGATGTTCAGAATCCGTACGGGTACCATGTTGTTCTTTGGTTCCACAAGAGTCTTCTCTAAGATGATGTTTTGGGAAGATTGCTCAGACTCTGGTTCCACCATGAGGTATCGATGGCTACCTAGATCACCCTCTATTTTCGTCCAAACAAACACTTCTGAAGAGGGAGGCAAGCACATGTCTTCTTTGATGACGGTTCTTAGAGTTGATGAGTTTTCGTTGCCATAAACCATAGGAATCCCTAATTTTGGTAATTTAGTACTTGCTTACCGATATCTAGAATTATTCCGTGCTTCTTCATAAAGTTGATTTCAATTATGCACTCATCATATATGTTTGCTACCAAAAATAGGTGCGAGAACTCTAGTTCTGCCAAACAGATCTTCAGACGAACTTCTCCATATACTCTTGCTGCCTCAACTGTCGCAGTTTTCAGACGGTAGCTATTGGTGTTGTGTAGCCATGTCATCCCGACCAAGTCTTTTCTTACAATGGAGGCTGTGGCACCGGTGTCAATTGTGGCCAACTGTTTCTTGCCATTTAATGTTGCATCCACTGTCAGACTTCTATTGTTTCGTTTAGTCTGCGAGACTTGGATGGTGGTTCTGGGGCCATCGATACCAGAAACCAGCGTCTGCCCCTCAAGGTTGGTTCTTACTCGTTTCCCGACTGGGAGCAGGAGCGTTGATGTTATTGCTCACCTGTTCGCGGGTATTATTCCTGTTTCCACAATGTTGACAAGCGACTCTTCTTGGTGGCAATCTGCACTGGCACTGGAGATGTCCGGTTTTGTTGCATTTCCAGCATCGAGCAGGTCCTTCTCGCTGACTTCCACGGAATTCAGCTCTTTGACAAGAACATTCCTAAACTTCAAGTTCTCTTGTTGCAGACTTTCTTCTCTTTTCTGGAATCTGGTCTTGAGTTGGACGCGGAAGACTTCTTGCATATGGCCATCACCAAAACGTTTATCAATGGCCTAAACAAGAGCACTGAAGTTGCCGTTCTGGTCTGCTGGTATGGTTTGCAATAATTCAGCAGCAGAACCTCTAAGGGCAAGCGTCAGGGCAATCAACTTGTCTTTCGTCATCTCAGCCATTTGTTTTTGCGACTGCCTCATGCTGCTTCTTGTTGATTGACAAAGAAGATTATCCATCAAGGGTAGGTGGACGCATTTCATTCATCTTAGGAAAATCGCAACTGCCCTCTCATACCTTAATTTTCCTAACCTTATCTAATTCATTGACAAACTTCTTTATTTTGTCTTCAAATTTTTCGAACCTTGTGTCAACGTTCGGGAACTGTTTTTCAACGTTTTCAACACGTTAATCAAGAGCCATGAATTTATTTTCAAATGAAGAAGGTTTCTTTGCTCGTTACGTTGTTCCTCTAACCGCTCAAGAAGATTCTTTTGTTAATTCTTTTGCTCTTTTCGTTGTTCTTCAAACTGTGAGAGCAGCTTTGCCATCATACTAGAAATGTCTAAGCTTGTACTTACTTGCTCTTCCGGCATTTCAATTTCAAATAGAAACATGTCTGGATTTTCATCGTGTTGCCTTAAATCTTCCTGCAGACGGATAATGAGGTCATTTTTCGTTCCAGCAGTAGGAAGACCTCGTCTGTTTAGTTCTATTTTAAGTTGTTCAACACAATTCCATGCATTCACAATTTTACCCATTTTTTTTTCTACTTTGTTTTTACACGAAAACAAAAATTGTACATAATTTTTATTAACGGCGGTGAAAAACTTTTTAAACATTGAATAAACATACCTTACATGAACTCAATTAACTATTAATTGAAAAAAAAGTTGGATTTGATTAACGTTGATTATTCTCGTTTATTAAAATCTAAATCTACGATTTTTATGAACTTTTAATTGATTCCATTAATCTGTATATTGTCCCAGTGAATACCGATAATAGAAATCGATAAACGTTAATTAGTTTTTATGAACAGCCATGCATAATTTTTTTTTTATATTTAATTAATCTATTCATTGTACCAATCAACGTGTTCGTTAAAACAGTGAATTCCATTAATTAAAATCAATAAACGTTTATTATTTTTTATGAACAGCCATTCATAAAAATTTATTTTTATATTTTTAATTAATCTGTTAATTGTGGAAATGAACGTGTTCGTTTAAACAATGAATTGCATTAATTAAAATCAATAAACGTTTATTATTCTTAATGAACAGCCATTCATAAAAATTTATTTTATATTTTTAATTAATCTGTTCATTCTGCCAAACAAAGTGCTCGTAAAAAACAATGAACTGCATTAATTAAAATCAATAAACGTTTAATATTTTTTATGAACAGCCATTCATAAAAATGTATTTTATATTTTTAATTAATCTGTTAATTGTGGATATGAACGTGTTCTTTTAAACAATGAATTGCATTAATTAAAATCAATAAACGTTTAATATTTTTTATGAACAGCCATTCATAATTTTTTTATTTTATTTTTAATTAATCTGTTCATTCTGCTAAACAACGTGTTCGTAAAAAATAATGAACTGCATTAATTAAAATCAATAAACGTTTAATAGTTTTTATGAACAGCCATTCATAAAAATTTATTTTATATTTTTAATTAATCTGTTCATTCTGCCAAACAAAGTGCTCGTAAGAAACAATGAACTGCATTAATTAAAATCAATAAACGTTTAATATTTTGTATGAACAGCCATTCATAATTTTTTTATTTTATTTTTAATTAATCTGTTCATTCTGCCAAACAACGTGTTCGTACAAAATAATGAACTGCATTAATTAAAATCAATAAACGTTTAATATTTTTTATGAACAGCCATTCATAAAAATCTATTTTATTTTATATATATCTGTTCATTGTGGAAATGAACGTGTTCGTTTAAACAATGAATGCAATTTATTAAATTCAATAAACGTTTATTATTATTCATGAACAGCCATTCATAAATTTATTTTTAAATTTTTAGATCATCTGTTCATTCTGCCAATCAACGAGTTCGTTTAAGCAATGAGTTGTATTTATTAAAATGAATAACCATTTATTATTTTCTATTATTTTTTATGAATATTGTAAAGCAGAATTCAATTTTAAGAAATTGACATTCATGAATTATTTGTTAAAACATTAAATTTTAAGCAACTTGCGTAATAATTATGTTTATGGAAAAATCGAAACTAAAATAACGCTTCAAAGAAATACCAGATTTTACCCTGGCTTGATTAAAATGACAATTTTTTTTTGAGATATCCACGAAAATTGCTACGTTGCTATTTTTGCATTTTTGAACTGAATTTTCAAAAATAATGGCATTTTATCGGCCGTAAGAATTCAGCATTATTGCAACAATATTATACTTTATGACAGCGAAAGTGCATAAAATGCAAAACCTAAAGTAGTATTATTGACCAATTTGGAATATAAAAAAAAGATCAAGATTTTTTATCTTATCCACTTTTTTGTTGAAACAAATAGTATCTCGTCCGATTTATATACTAACTATGTTACAAATTATTGTGTTGCACATATCGTCTGAGTGAAGCTTTAGTTGTTAGATTTATTTTAAACTATGGTATTTTTTTTCGTTAGATCACTTACTATTGTGAAAATCTTTTTGGCTCCCAATTTTTTCTGAATGCCATTCATACAAATCTATATTTATTTTGAATAAACGATTAACAGTCGTATTTATAAGAATTCGCTAAAACACCCTTTCAAGGGGTGAACCTGAACAGTTATGCAATGTATAAAGCATTTATTAATGAGAATTTGTCTATTTTGTATTTAATTTATAATTTAAATTAAGTAAGAAAAGGTGTTAAAACTAAGGTTTCCCATAAATTTAAGATATTTGGAGTGAGAGAAATTGTGTCCATTTCGAAAAAAATGCATCCTGAAACCCACCGGAAAATCCGGATAGGTACAATTGTACCTATCCCAGTGGTAACTCTAATGTTTACTTATTAATTAACGATAAAGCTTGACGAAACTATCCTCAGAAAGAGTATGTCAATTAATCGTGTCCATTAATTCAATTAACCATTCATTAATTTAATTAGCCATTCATAATTTTTTTAATTAACAGTTTATTATTTCAATATACGGTTAATAAAAAGTTAACGAAGGCTTAATTTTGCGCCATTTTTTTACTGAACCATTCATTATTTTAATTAACAGTTCATTATTTCAATGTATGGTTAGTAAACATTTAACGAATGATAAATTATGCGCCTTGTTTTAGTTTCAAATTGTTTGTTGCAGTGATCACACTTTAAAAGAGAACGTATCAAACCATAAATAAATTTTACAAGGTTTTTTTTTATCATTTATCTACTTGTTTCGTCAATGCGAAAATTTTCGGTGGTCTCTACTATAAGATCTTATTTTTCCAGAAGTGAATTGCCAGAATTTTGAAAAAAAGAATTTTGCTAAGAAGGATGGAAAAAAGCAGAATTTTGAAAGACAGAATTTTTGAGTGCGACCAGCCAAGAAACAAATTTTGCCCTTTAAATGTTCTACCAGCATTTCCAGAGTAAGTCTTAAAGCTCATCACTTCGAGAATTAGCTCTAGTTGCACCTTTAGAGCCATTTTAGACCTCTCTTACATGGAATTCTTTAATATTTAGAGCACATTTCTGTTCGTAATCAGCTCGTTATTAGTGACTTAGTAGATTTTAAGCTGTTTAATGCATTTTATATTTAATAAGGAACACCTTTGACAGCTTTTTGCTGGTATAAGTGTGCAAAATACTATCGAAGAATAAAAATATAATAGTTGCACAACATATTTTATGTTTGTGTGATAAATTATTTTATTTGAAGTATTTATAAGTATTGTAAAACTTCATTCAGTGCGTAATGTCAACAAGATAAGTTATTCTTTATATTCGAACAGAATAAGGGAATTATATATATTATATTTTGCAGTATAATGATTGTGAATTTTAAGTGTGCGTTGTTTTATCACAAATGTATTGGAGGTACTTCGCGAAATTACAACGAGCCTCCGGAATTATAAATATTACGCTGGGATTTTGAAAAAAAATAATCTGAACAAAACAAATCTTAAAAACTGTTGTCAATTATTAAGAAAATATTTTGTTTAAAAATTACAAACTGTGTTGTGTTTTTTAATCGAAAACGGAAACCTTTTCTTTTTCAAAATTGAAAAAAAAATTGTTATTTTTTTGTGATTCAACTTTAGTTGAAATTCGATAAGTCTTAAAACTTTAGGGTTTTCAAAAGCAGAATTATAAAACTATTTCAACCAGGGAGTTGACGAAACTATTTCTGAAAGAGTTTTTCAATTAATCGTATCCATTAATTCAATTAACCATTCATTAATTTAATTAGCCATTCATAATTTTTGTAATTAACAGTTTATTATTTCAATGTATGGATAGTAAAAAGATAACGAAGGCTTAATTTTGCGCCATTTTTTTTAATGAACCATACATTATTTTAATTAACAGTTCATTATTTTAATGTATGGTTAATAAACATTTAACGAATGATTAATTTTGAGTCTTTTTTTAGTTCCAAATTGTTTGTTGTAGTGGTCACACTTTGAAAGAGAACGTATCAAACCATAAATAAATTTAACAAGGTTTTTGTTATCTTTTATCTACCTGTTTCGCTGATGCAAACATTTTCGGTTTCGAAAAGCAAAATTATGAAACCATTTCAACCAGTGAGTTGACGAAAATATTTTCAGAAAGAGTATTTCAATTAATCGTGTCCATTAATTCAATAAACCATTCATTAATTTAATTAGCCATTCATAATTTTTTTAATTAACAGTTAATTATTTCAATGTATGGTTAATAAAAAGACAACGAAGGTTATTTAAATTAACAGTTCATTATTTCAATGTATGGTTAACAAACATTTAACGAATGATTAATTTTGCGCCTTTAAACCATATTTTTAGTTCCAAATTGTTTGTTGCAGTGATCACACTTTAAAAGAGAACGAATCAAACCATAAATAAATTTAACAAGGTTTTTTAATCATTTATCTACCTGATTCGCTGATGCAAACATTTTCGGTGGTCTCTACTAGAAGATCTTATTTCTCCAGAATTGAATTGTCGGAATTTTAAAAAAAAAAATAATTTTGCTAAGCAGGATGGAAAAAAAGCAGAACATTTTGAAAAGCAGAATTTTTGTTATTTTCTTGAAATATTTATCACGTTAATTTTTTTAAACTGGACTGCAAAATGTAGAAAATATCATATATTTATGAACCAACCTAATGTTGAAGTAATCTTTTTAACTTTTTTCACGAAATTTACACTTTTTACAAACTTTCCATGTAATAAAAATTCAATTTTATTTTCATAACTTTATCTTACTTATAAATAGTCTCAATTTAATTGAAATCACTCAAGAAATAAGAAATTGACATTTTTTTGAACCACCCTGTTGAAAACTTTATTTCTTTCATAACCTTATCTCACCTATTACCAGTGTCAATATCAGTAAAGTTGCCCAAGGAACAAAGAAGTTGGCATTCGTTGCAATATTTATGAACCACCCTGTTTTGAAAATATTTTTTTTTCTTTAATAATTTTATTTTACCTATTACTTGTCTCAATTTCATTGAAAACACTCAAGGAATAACGAAATTTACAATTTTATTTTGATCACCCCGTTAGAAATATTTTGTTCTTTTATAAATTTATCCCACCTCTTACCAGTTGTCATCGAGTCATTTTAAGTTTGAATGAATTAAATAATTATTTTCATTATTTAAACTTTTTATCCTTAAAAAATAATACGTATTTATGAATTTATTAGTAGGTATGTAAAGTATTAGTATGTATGTAAGGTATGTAACATTGGCAACTCACAAACTTAGTAAGTTATTAAATTTAGTTAGGTACTAAACTTTAAAGATAGTTTCTTCTCTTTGTAATTCGTGCGAAAGAAACATAATATTATTATTGTAAGAAGTTAAATTGTCACCCACGTACTTTTGACCTTCATAGTTTGTTTAAAGTTAAAAAGAATTTAAGCGCCGGTTGATCTAGTTAGATTTGCTATAGGTAAATTTGTGTAATTTATTTCTCAATTATTTGTTAAATTAATTATTTTTAACTTTAGATTTTTAAGCGTTTTTAAAAAGTTATTCAGAGCATTCTGTAAAATTTAATGTTACATTCCGATACCAATTTGTGAGTACAAAAATAGAAAGACTTAAGACATTTCTGATAACTTGTTCATTACAGAAAATAAAATTGAATTTATACTGCTGAGAAGAAGTTTTTATGGTTTCATTTTTTTATTTAAACCTACTTCGCTGGATTTGGCAGTTTTTGGTGGATATTCAATATTTATCCTTGGTTTGGAGTTTTGATTTTCAGTTGTTCGCGGAACAACATTATATTATTTTAAATTGTTTGTTCTTTGGACTTTAAAGCCAATTTCTTTGAAAGGTTCACAATTTTAATTTTCCGTTAAAAATTCAAAATGGATAAAGAGGATCATAGCTGTAGCTCTTCGAGTTGTCAGAGAGCAGATGATGATTCCATGGTTTCTTGTGAGAAGTGCAAACGTTGGTGGCATTATAATTGTAATGATTTTAACACTGATCATTATAATACAGCGACTCCTTGGTACTGTGAGGAACCGGATTGTGTTATGTCAGAGGAGGAAGATGCAGAGTTCGGGCATATGGACGGCAAGAGTTCTATGCCAGCGGCCCCCTTAGGAAGTGCAGTAGAAGATCACGTGGACCTTATTATAGAAGCTGCTGCAGTAGCACAAGCCGCAGTTGCTCAACGTGACAAAAAGTTGTCGGAGTTACGAGCTGAACTTGCGAAGATGAAGTTGAAGCTGTCGAAAGCCTCTATTGTAAAGGAGCGGCCAGTTCCCACTCCCAGCCTTACCACTAAAAGTTCGAGTGCTACACCATCAGCCGAGAAGATGGAAATCATAAAAAAGATCCAAGCTAACCACAAAGCGTTGTTGAATAGTTCATTACCACCTGGTCACTCTACACCCTTACATAAATCACCCCAACATCAAGACGTCAATCGTGATATTTCCATAAGAGATGCAGACATGGCTAATCTTCTTACAATTCTCAATCGTAGCTACGTACAAGATTTACCGATATTTTCAGGTGAGAATAAGAGAGAGTGGCCTTATTTCGAAGAAGTCTACAAATCTACCACGATTGAAGGGCGATACAGCGATAAGGAAAATGTCTCGCGCTTGCGTAAAGCTTTGAAGGGAGAGGCGTACCAGCTTGTAAGTGATCGTCTAAAGTATTCTTCGGACGCGGATGCTATAATGGATTTGCTTCGTACCATGTTTGGTCGTTATGACGTTCTTGTGCACGATTTGACTTCAGATTTATTGACTCTGCCGAAACTTACTTCGAAGTGCGATCCGAAAATTTGCACCTGGGCAGTTAAGCTAAATGGATTTGTAGCCGATGTCAAATCAATGAATAGGGAAGATGATCTGACGAATGGGTATGTTCTGACAAATCTTGCATCTAGGTTAGGTGTGGGACTATATCAAGAGTGGCAGAAAAGAAAATCGAGTTTTGAACGTCCCAACTTTCAACAATTTGCAGAGTTTCTATCGGAAAAGGTAATTGATTTGCCTCCTGATCTGATGAGACCAGCCGGAGCATCTGACAGCAAGAAGTCAAGCTCGAGTAACGCCAATAAATCTCGAGTGCTTATGCACCAGCCAGTTTCATCATCAGCTTCAATCGGCACATGTAGTACGTGCAACAAGAAACAACATGCTTTGAACCAGTGTGAAGAGTTTTTAGCTATGAGCCCGGAACAGAGGCTGACGTTTGCTAAGGATAACTCAATTTGTTTCACGTGCCTGGATTCAGCAAAAAAGCAGTGGAAAGCATGTTCTAAAAAAAGATCGTGTGGGGCAAACGGCTGCAACCGTCGTCACCATCCCTTATTGCATGCGACATCTAGCAGCAGCACCTCAGAGTTAAATACAGCAGCTGTTCCGTTCATACCACAACCACATATTCATTCCTCTCATGTTGGAACTAATGTTCAAATCTTGTTAAAGATAGTTCCGATTCGGATTTATGGAAATGATGACATTTTCGTGGAAACTTTTGCCTTTCTGGACGATGGTTCTTCTTTGTCACTACTTGAGGAGGATCTTTTTAATGAACTTGGGCTGGACGGAGAGGCTGAACAGCTTACACTGCAGTGGACAAAGGGAGTGTCTCGTCACGAAAATTCCATGCGGACTTCTTTAACTATGTCTGGTGTAAATAGTCGTAAGCTGTACGTTTTAAAGAATGTCTACACTGTAAACAACTTGGGGTTAGCTAGTCAATCAGTCTGTTTCGGCATTTTATACTTACAATTCAATTAAATAAATAAAATGAATTACATCTACTTAACTATTTAATACAAAACTTAAAATGTATCGAATTTATAATTGTACCTATAGATCTCATCTCTAATTTGTTGAAATTAAAAATATTTGAAATTCCCGCTTAAATACCAAGGTTCATCATATTTAATTTTATGTATCTTACGATGTAACGCTATTTTTAAGAAGAAACCGATGTTACATTTTAAGAAGAATAATAAAGATAATCATAATCATACGTTAACTGAGACAATAAAGTTCAAAAAGAAGGTCTTTTTATTTACAAATCGTAATTCAAGTTTCTGGTCGTTCGTTTTTCTAATTACTTTTTTACCGATCTTAATAAATAAGTTAAGAAGTTGGAATTTTCCTGAAAATATTAAATCAAATTTTGCTTCTTCACGGTTCGGAAAAAGATCCAATCGTACATTTGGCGCCCATACGTGGAGCAGAATTTTCTGCAAAAAATATAAAAACTCTCTCGTAAAAGACATATAATAAAATCTTGAAATTTCGTCGGTATCGGTTTCGGTTCGGTAATAAAATGTGCATGTTTAATTAAGTTCTATAAAGACTATAAGATATAAGACTAAAAATATAGTTCTATAAAGACTAAAAAAAAAAATTAATCGAAAGCTGAAAACAGAAACAGGGACAAAGGAGTCACATGACCAGAACATTTCATCTCATCAGCAGTCTAAATTGGACAGATTGCTCAGGGAAGTTAAGTAAAAAAAAAAAAAAAAACTCCCTTCAAGGTATGTTGCCAATATAATAAGCGAATGTGTGTTAATTTTCATCAAATTTTAAAATAATAGCAATCGCTACTATACTGCATGGATTTATGCTATACTTCGAAAAAATAAATCTACATAAACGCACCTTCGCTTTGAAAAAGTTATTTTGTGCTGACAGTCATTTTAATATATATAAAATAAATTTTGAATTTAATATAAAATAAATTAATTTTCGTGGATCGTTTTAACTTTGCGCCATTTATTCACAATCCACAAAAAGGGAAACCTATATATTCATTTCACTCTTACATGCACATAAGACATATCAAAAGCTCGTTTTTCGCTCGTTCGTATCGCTTTCTTCGTCTTTCGAGATCGCTAATCTAGTAGACATAAAAGCTTCGTTGGAATTCCCTACGTCATACATACGTCATCATCAAATTCATCGTCATCATCGTTTGCTTGGTGGTTTTTTCTCATAGTCAAAGCTTAGGTTCCATTTATCGTTATTGCTGCTGTCATCGTCGTTGCTGCGGTCGCTGTTAAAAAAAAAAAAAAGAAAAATAATAATTTCAAAGTTCACCAAAACTTTTTTTCGTTATAGTTGCTCATTCGCATGGTGGACTTTATCTTCGTTTTTAAAATAGATAGGCATATTGCACTATACATTGGAATTGGAACCTAATTAAAAGCTTTCGCCAGAATCATAATTCAATCTTCGTTGATTCACTATTTCATCTCGAGCTTGTTTCGATTATTATCATTTTAATTTCATTGCCATATTTTGTTGCTGGACTTGGATACTTAAGTTTGTTTTGGATAAACATCATACCTACTTTTGTCGACGTATTTAGTAATTTGTACTCAGGATAGGCATTCGATTAAATTCATAATTTTTTGTGGAAGTTTTTCGAAAAAAAAAAAAAAATTATCATGCCAGGGCCAGTAGATGCGACAAAATTGGAGGAAGTCAAACAACAACGTGCATCCACAAAAGGAAATATAACAAGGATTAAGAATATTTTAGATAGATCGCAGGAACCCTCTCCTACAGAATTAGAATGCCGGTTAGGGATTCTAGAGTCGTATTTTAAACAAGGATTAGCCTACCAAACCCAAATTGAATGTTTACAACCATTAGATACGGGGCGCAGTGAAATTGAGGAGTTGTACATTACAACAAAAACAAAAATTCTTTCAATGCTTGGAGAAAGGAGGCGTTTTAGCTTAGGTGGTGAACATTCGTTTATGATGCCTTCTGCTCCTACAACACGGTTGCAGCCTTTACGTTTACCAAAATTTAATGGAAAGTATTCTGAGTACAAGAATTTTATGCGATCTTTTGAATACTTAGTTCATGACAGTCCCACTCTCACCGTTATAGAGAAATATAATCATTTGCTATCATGTTTAAGTGGTAAGGCATTAGACACTGTACATGCCCTACAAGTCACCGAAGAAAATTATTCCAAAGCAATACAAAGCCTGAAGGATCGCTTCGACAATGACTCTTTGATATTTTTGGAAAATATTTCTTCAATCTTCGAATTTCCCAAAATTTCAAAGGTATCACCTACGAATCTACGAAGTCTCGTTGACAACATATCCGCTCTTTATAGCTCGCTTACTTCGTTAGGTTCAGAAAAAGATATTTGCAATGCAGTTTTAATCCATATTGTTATGTCGAAAGTAGACTGAGAGACACGAACAAAATGGGACGAGCAGTTAGACTATACTAAACTCCCTTCTTGGGATGATTGCACAAAGATGCTTAACAAGCGATGTCAGTTCTTAGAAGCAAGGGAAGGTAGACAGATTCATGCTGAAACCAGTCAAAAGTGGCAAAGTAAGGCTCGTCAACAACATTCAAGCCAACAACCACAAACGATGCTGACCATCACTAAAAAGCCTGTGCATTTTGCAATGACAATAGCCACTACATTGCATCTTGTGAAAAGTTTAAAAAGCTTTCAGTCTTAGAACGTTTTTCAAATGCAAAACGACTTGAGTTATGCATTAATTGTTTAGGAAGAGGGCATACTATTTCTACATGCTCGTCAAAGTATACATGCAGAATATGCCATAAATCTCATCATTATTTGCTTCATCGAACACAATCTTCGTCAACACAAGCTGTAAACAACCCAGTTGGAGATCAAGGATTATCTTTGTCAACACAAGCTGTAAACAACTCAGTCGGAGATCAAGGAACATCACCTTCAGCAGCTGTACATGCTGCACTGGAACAGCAGCCAAGATCTACGCATCAAGTGATTTTAGCAACAGCGTTGGTTTTAGTGAAATATTCAACGGGAAGTTATCAATTTGGGCGAGTTCTTTTAGATTCTGGTTCTCAGGTTAATATGGTTACTGAGAAATTCGCAAAATCTTTACTACTTCGCAAGAATAAAAAAGTTATTGACATAGTTGGCATTGGGGATTCTAAAACCAATATTCAATATCAAACTCAAACTACTATTCGCTCTCGTTTCAATAATTTTGAGGTTTCGTTAGAGTTCTTAGTTGCGCCATCTATAACAGGATATCAACCCGATAGAGCATTTAAAACAGTCAATTGGAATATACCAAAGAACATTGAGCTTGCGGATGAAAGCTTTAATAGACCTTCACAGATTGATATGCTTCTTGGAGCTGAATCATTTTTTGGACTTTTATCAGTTGGACAAATAAAGTTAGGCACCAGTCTACCAAGTTTACAGAAAACATTGCTAGGTTGGATAGTATCTGGGCGATATAGTAGTTCACATGAATCATCATCGAAAATTTGTTGTTTGAATACTGAGGAAGATTCGTTAGATCAATTCGTAGAAAAGTTTTGGGAGCTAGAGGAGGTAAACTGTCGTAAGTCCAAGTGGACAGAGGAGCAAATCCAATGTGAGGCAGTATTCAACGAAACCATAGAAGAATTAGACAGTGGTCGTCTTATGGTCAAACTACCATTTAAAAACAATCCCGAATGTTTAGGAGCATCATATGACATTGCATATAGAAGGTTTCTTTCCCTGGAGCGTAGATTGCCAAAAAGCCTGGAACTTAAAGCTGAATATTCGAAGTTCTTAAGAGAATATGAAGTCTTAGGACATATGTCCAAAGTGAAGAGTCCGAATCTCGAAGTTCCTCATTACTATCTTCCTCATCAGTGTGTTTTGAAGCCAGATAGCGTATCAACTAAATTAAGAGTCGTATTTGATGCGTCGTGCTGTACTTCATCACAAATTTCATTGAACCAAATCTTAATGGTTGGCCCAACAATTCAAGCTGACATTTTTACACTTTTGTTGTGTTTTCGATGCCATAGATACGTCATAACATCGGATATTTCAAAAATGTATAGACAAGTTTTAATTCACCCTGATAACAGACAGTTTCAGTACATCTTATGGAGAGAAAGTTATGAAAAGCCTGTAGAAACATTTCAGTTAAACACGGTAACATACGGCACATTGTCAGCTCCGTTTTTAGCCATTCGTTGCCTTCACTACTTGAGTGATAAATTCAAAAATTCTCATAGTATTGGATCCAAGGTATTAAAATCAGATTTTTATGTTGATGATATGCTATCAGGAGCAGATGATTTAGATACGTTGCAGCAGATAAGAGAAGAAGTTTCGTTTATATTGTCATCAGCTGGATTTCAACTAGCAAAGTGGCACAGTAATGTGGGTTCAAGGCCTCAGTCTCCAGAAAAAGGACTCAAGCTATCGGAGTCAGGTTTAACTAGTACCCTAGGAATCCTATAGAAGATAATTTCGTGTTTTCATATAAACCTTCAAAACCCTACTCGAAGTGCACAAAAACAACGATTCTCTCATTGTCATCGTCGCTCATTGATCCTATCGGTTTATTGGGCCCAATTATTATAAAAGCCAAAATTATCTTGCAAACAATTTGGATCGAGAAGTTGGATTGGGATGCATCTATTCCACAAAGTATAGAAACTGAATGGAAGCAGTTCCTGATTGATCTTCACTTATTGCAAGATTTCTCTATCCCCAGATTTGTTTTATCTGCAAACAGAGTAAAATTACAAGTCCATGGATTCAGTGACGCATCATTGAATGCTTATGGCTGCTGCATCTATGTTAGCTCCATTGATTCATCGGAATCAATCACCACTAAGTTGTTGACAGCCAAATCTAAAGTCTCACCAGCCAAAAAGAAGTGCCTCCCAAGGTTAGAGTTGTGCGGCGCACAACTCTAACCTTGTTTGTAGACATGAATCCTGAGGTATTTTTTTGGACAGATTCAGAAGTAGTACTTCATTGGATTGGGACTCATACTTCAAAATTTCACACGTTCGTTGGCAACAGAGTTGCAGAGATCCAGGAGATAACATCGGTGGAAAGTTGGAGACATGTTCCAACACAGGATAATCCTGCTGACATTATCTCGAGAGGAAGTTCAGTTCAAGAGTTAAAGGACTCAATTTGGTTTTGTGGTCCCAAGTTTCTGTCAAAATCTTGCGATGAATGGCCACCCATTTTTAGCAATCAATCGATATCGAAAGAGGCAACCGTTGAGATGCGCAAGACTGTTTTGCTTGCCAGGAATCTAGAACCAAATCATATTCTCAAAGCGTTAGAAAAGTATAGCGTATATAGAAAAATGGTTCGTATTGTTGCATACATGCTTAGGTTTGTCAAAGTTTTCAAAGTTAGAAAAATTAAAAAGCGGATAGAAGAAAACTTGCCAGTTTCTAGAGAAGAGTTGAATTTTCTAGAGACAGAAGAGGATAATGTACGAAGTACATCACTGATTGTAGAAGAGGTCCAGTGTGCAGAGTTGAGAATTGTTTTGAATATTCAGTAGGAGCACTTTGTTGAGGAAATGAAGTCAATGAGAAAGAAAGAAAGTTTGAAGAGTTCAATGAAATGGCTTAATCCATTACTTGAGGAGTGTAGTGGAGTAGACATTGCAAAAGTAGGAGGAAGGTTAAACAAAGCAGCAATTCCAGAGGAGAAAAAAAACACTCCATTCTTCTTCCAAAAAATACTCATATTGTGAAATGTTTCGTCAGAGACCTGCACATGGGTAATTACCATGCAGGACCAAAAGCACTTGTTGCTCTTATTCGCCAAAAGTTCTGGATTGTAAATGCACGTGAAATAGCACGTCATACAGTGAGAAAATGTACACCTTGTGTCAAATATAATCCAAAACTTATGGAGCAGATCATGGGAGACTTACCGGCAGAGCGGATAAGCCCATCGTCACGCCCATTTCAGAACTGCGGTGTCGATTTTTGTGGACCTATCTTCACCTATTTAAAGATTCGTGGGAAGACACCTTATAAGACATATGTAGCAGTATTTGTGTGTTTTGCATCGAAAGCAGTTCACCTTGAAGCTGTCTCAGATTTATCATCAGAAGCTTTTTTAGCAGCTTTCAAAAGATTGATTGGCCGTCGTGGTCTTCCACAAAACATATTTTGTGACAACGCCACTAATTTTGTAGGGACTAGGTCCAAGTTAAACGATCTACAAAAGTTCTTATTTTCAAATAACACTAAAAATCATAATTTGTGTACTAATTAAAATGTATCTTTTAATTTTATTCCACCTAGGGCTCCTCATTTTGGCGGTCTATGGGAGTCAGCCGTAAAAATTGCAAAAGGCCACTTATACCGGACCTTGGCAAACGCAAAGTTTACGTTCGAGGAGCTCTCAACTGCACTGGTGGAAATCGAAGCGGTGATGAATTCACGTCCATTAACACCATTGTCGTCCGATCCCAGCGATTTAGAAGCCCTTACCCCGGGACACTTTATGATTGGTTCATCCTTGAAGGTCATTCCAGAACCCATAGTCGAAGTCGAAAACATATCCTACCTACAAAGATGGCGTCGTATCCAGGCAGTGAAGTCACATTTTTGGCAGCGTTGGACAACCGAGTATATAAACGAGCTGCAGTATCGTTCAAAGTGGCCAAAAGATCATCCAAACCTCAACATTGGAGCCATGGTCATTATACATGAAGATAATATACCACCCCAAGGATGGCTACTTGGCAGAGTCGTCAAAGTCATTCAAGAAGAAGATGGAGGTGTTCGAGTAGCAGATATAAAGACGTCCAGGGGCATTATTCGTCGCCCTATTCGAAAGCTAGCTCTTCTTCCGGCTTGAAAGGTGGTCCTTTCAAAGGGGGGGGGGAATGTTTGGGCACTTTATACTAACAATTCAATAAAATAAATAAAATGAATTACATCTACTTAACAATATACAAAAATACAAAACTTAAAATGTATCGAATTTATAAATGTACCTATAAATCTCATCTCTAATTTGTTGAAATTAAAAATATTTGAAATTCCCGCTTAAATACCAAGGTTCATCATATTTAATTTTATGTATCTTACGATGTAACGCTATTTTTAAGAAGAAACCGATGTTACATTTTAAGAAGAATAATAAAGATAATCATAATCATACGTTAACTGAGACAATAAAGTTCAAAAAGAAGGTCTTTTTATTTACAAATCGTAATTCAAGTTTCTGGTCGTTCGTTTTTCTAATTACTTTTTTATCGATCTTAATAAATAAGTTAAGAAGTTGGAATTTTCCTGAAAATATTAAATCAAATTTTCCTTCTTCATGGTTCGGAAAAAGATCCAATCGTACACAGTCGATGTTGAGAAGTTGAAAAGCTTGTACCCCCATCTTCGGGGTCTCCCACTTTCTAACCTGGTGGATGCTAGACCAAAAATATTGCTCGGTTTGGACCAAGCAAAATTCTTGTTAGGTCACGGTCAGCGCCATGGCAACGATGAAGAACCTTATGCCATAAAAACCTTTTAGGCTGGATTGTGTATGGAAGATCAGCTCCATCGATGCACGTATCCTGCATGCATCAGGCATTGAAACCTTGTATGCAGTTCATGTTTCACGATGCCATAAGGAAGGAAGATGACCTGCACGAGCTGGTGAAGCGTCATTTCACAACTGAAGATTTTGGTGTTATGCCTCCAAAGGGTGAGTTACTTAGTCGTGAAGTCAGTCGATCAATCGACATCATGGAACGCTCTTTAAAACTAGTTGGTACACAGTTTGAGATTGGTCTATTGTAGGACACCAATGATGTGAAACTTCCTGACAGCTATCCGATGGCTTTTAAACGCCTTGTCGGTTTGGAGAAGTCTTTACGAAAGAAACCTCATCTTATGGATTGGCAAAATAATCACATTCGCGAATTAATAGCTAAGGGCTATGCCAGGATTGCTACGCAGGAGGAGCTGGATAAAAGGTGGCCAAGGGTATGGTATACTCCAACATTTATTATTGTGAACCCTAACAAGGTTCCTCTAAAACCCAGATGTGTTGCAGACGTGGCGGCAAAGGTGAATGGCATTTCTTTAAATACTCATTTGATGAAAGGTCCGGATAATCTTGTACCCTTACATGCTGGTCTTTTTAAATTTCGAGAGCGACAAATAGCTATCAATGATAGCTATGTGAGGGAGATGTGAGGGAGATGTGAGGGAGATGTTCCATAGAATTCGTATTCAGGATGAAGACCAGCAACGCCAACGCGTTCTATGGAGAGAAGGTGATAGCTCCCGTGAACCCACAGTGTACATCATGGAAGTTATGATGTTTGGACCGAGATGTTCGCCTACTTGTGCGCAGTTTGTAAAAAATCATCATGCCACCCTGTTTAGACATGAATGCCCCGAAGCGGTCGATGGGTTGACCAAACGTTCTTACGTGGACGACTATTTTAATAGCCATGATACGGTGGAAAAAGCTGTCTCTGTTACAAAAGATGCAATTCGCATTTGTCGCTCTATGAATTTTGATCTTGTTGGTGTTCAATCAAACAGCCGTGAGCTTTTGCATCAGATGCCTGAGGGTTACATCAACACTAAGCTAGTAAGCATTGATCCTAACGGGAGTGATAGTTTGGTCTCCAAAATTTTAGGGATGTATTGGCATCCGTCCTCTGATCATTTCTCGTAATTATAAACTTTCGGATGATGAGGTCATGAGGGATATGTTAACTTTCGATGCGATTATAACAAAACGGAAAATGCTAAAAATAATCATGAAGGTTTTCGATCCTCTCGGAATTATTTCGTTGTTCATCATACGTGGACGCATCATATCAGAAGTATGGAGAGAGGGTTTTGATTGGGATGACCCAGTATCATCCGATTTGCGTACCTCGTGGTTGGACTTCCTGAAGGAGCTGAAGAACATCGAAAACATTAGAATCCCTCGTCGTTATGTGTCTTGGAATCCCGACGACTCCAAAGCAAGTCTTTTGGTTTTTGTTGACGCTTCGGAAAAGGCATTTGCAGCAGTGGCTTATTTACGCTTCAAGTTGAACGATAAAGTCGAGGTAGCACAGGTTATGGCAAAGGCAAAGGTTGCTCCTGTTAAACAACTATCGATACCTCGTTTAGAGTTGCAAGCTGCAGTACTCGGAGTTCGATTAGCAGTTACAATCAGGGAGTCACATACTATACGGATTGACGAATTGCTGTTTTTGTCTGACTCAAAGACTGTTCTCTCTTGGATCAACTCAACCAAATATAAATGTGGGAATCAAAAAGCTCAGTTCAATAAAATAATAATTTAATTCACTGATTAATTTGAATTTACAATTCGTGGAAAAATATAATAAAATGAATTAGAGGTATTAGAGGTGGGGAAAAACGTCTTCTTCGTCTTGTTGCTTTGTGAACTCTGACGTTCACATTTCATACTCTCATCTGTTCGCTTTTGTCAGTGTTTCGTTTCCATTCCGGTGTTACCAACAGGGTGTTACGATATTCTGGGTTTTCTTAACTTGGTGATACAATAGTATCCTACAATCGGCCATCTTGTGTATTTCACGTCCTCGGGAAATCGTCTTATGAATCGTCTTTGGATAGCATCTTATGAGTCTTCGATTGTTTGTCTTTGCATCTGTTGTCTTCTGAATTGGAGGAGATCGTCTTAGAGGTCGTCTTTAATTGCCTTGTTTTGGGTCTGTAGTAACATCTTCGCTAGAAACTACAGCGTCGTCGACATCGTCTTCGGATTCATCATCTTCATCAGTAATAGATTCGTTGGGATCAGGGTCTCCCCAAGGCTTCATATTGTCTGCACTGGATGTTGTATTCCGAGGTCCATCATGTGTACCGACCTTTTGTACTTCATACCTGTCATTAGGCGAGACTTTCGTGACTACGTAAGGACCTAGAAATTTACGAGAAATTTTTTGATTAGTACCAAATTGTGTTTTCTTAATAGCAACTACATCTTTAAGCTTATATTTAGTAGCTAACTTTCGCCTTTTGTCGAATGTTTTACGATTTTCATCTTGTATTGCTTTAATGGCGGATTTAGCAATATCGCGCGACTCTTCCCGTGATTCTTGGAAAGCTTGCCGAATTTCTTCGTCTACAGCTTCAGCAAGATTCAAGTTCTCAGCCCTACGCATCTTTACTCCAAAGAGTAATTCAAATGGAGTTCTTTTTATGCTTCTGTGCCACGTTGAATTAAGACACTCTTGTAGTTGATTTGTAAACCTAAACCATTTAGATGGGTCGTCAGCTGATAGCTTGGCCAATACGGATACAATCACCCGGTTGACTCTCTCCACCTGGCCGTTCCCCCTGGGAACACCTGTAGTGATCAAGGTATGTTGTATATTTTGCTGCTCACAATATTCTTGGAA
Source organism: Melangyna quadrimaculata (assembly GCA_949320155.1). Lineage (NCBI taxonomy): Eukaryota > Metazoa > Arthropoda > Insecta > Diptera > Syrphidae > Melangyna > Melangyna quadrimaculata. Next base: position 20,751,675 of record OX439486.1, read on the forward strand.
GGCATTCGATGTAAACGCCGCACCTCTGTCTGAAATGATGCGACTAGGATTTCCAAAAACAGTTTTTTGGAATTCTAGCTTTGCGAGCACCTCAGAGGTTCCTGTCGACTTCACAGGGTATAACCAGACGAATTTTGTGAACGCGTCAACTATACAAAAAATGTAAGAGTATTGTTTGCTTGTCACTGAAAGAGGACCCAAGTGGTCAATGTGGTATGTGTGTAAAGGCTCCTCTTCTTTGTAAATAGGGTTAAGAAATCCTTCTTGTTTACCACTTTTTCTTTCGCTAACAATACAACGAATGCAGTTTCGGCGACATGCCTCTAACTTTCGTTTGAGATTTGGAATAAAATAGTCGCGTCCAATGATTTCTTCCATCTTTTTGGTACCAAAATGCCCTTCAGCGTGAACAGATTTAATTATTTCGTCCTGCATTTTTCTCGGTATGCAAAGAAGTTTGTTACCTTCGTAGTTTGTTTTGTAAACGATATCTTGCTCGAGAAAAAAGTCATCATACGGTCCGTTTTTCAAAGCTCCCTTAACAGCTAAAAGGTATTCATCTTTGTCTTGAGCGCTTCTCAATCTTGCTAGGAGTTCCGAATTAACAACCATGACAATAGCATTCCGGCTTAGGGCGTCTGCATGCTTCAGGCTAGTTCCTGCCCGGTGCTCCAATAAGTAGTCAAATTCTTGTAAGGTAAGCGCCCAGCCTGCTATTCTTGAAGATATCTCTTTCCTTTCCATCGTGCCCTTAAATGCTAAACAGTCAGTTACGATCTTAAAATGAAGTCCTAGAAGATACGCCCTAAATTTCTTCAATGCCCTGACTATCGCTAAGACTTCTAGCTCGTAGCTACAATAGCTTTCTTCTGACTTGATAGTTTTTTTGCTATAGTAGTAAACGGGGTGAAAATTTCCATCGTCGGCCTTCTGGAGCAGAACTGCGCCATAGCCAAACTTACAGGCGTCAGTGTGAACTTCTGTTTCTGCTTCTTGCTGATAAAGCTTCAAAACTGGACTTTCGGATAGTATGCTTTTCAGTTTTTGGAAAGCTGTTTTTTCGGAAATGCCGAACTTAAAAGAGCTATCTTTTTTTAGAAGAGATGTTAACGGCTTAGCAATCAAGGAGTAATCCGGAATAAACTTCCGAAAGTACCCAGTAAGTCCTAAGAAACTTTGAACCTTCTTCACAGAATCAGGCTCTGGGAACTTCATTACTGCAGCAGTTTTGTAGTTTGATGGTTTTATAAAACCAAATTCTATTTCGTAACCTAAATATACGATCTTTTCGCAAAGGAACTGACATTTTTTCCATTTAATATTTAAACCATAAACCATAAGGTAAAAACCTTTCGTAAATTCTCGATTGCTTCATCATATGATTTGGAAAGAACAACGACATCATCCATATACAATAGAACAATACCTTCAGTAATTAACGGCCTAAAAACTTGGTTGATATGCTTCTGGAAGACTGCAGGTGACGTACTTAAGCCAAAAGGTACTTTGTTGAACTCGTACTGCCCACTGTGAGTAACGAAAGAAGTGTACATTCGACTATTTTCTGAGACATCTACGTGAAAAAAACCATTCTCTAAGTCCAGCGTGGAAATTATTTTCGACTTGCTTAGAGCATCAACTTGGTCGTCTATTAAGGGTAGTGGATAACGATCACGAACAATGACTTTGTTTAGACGGCGGTAGTCGATGCAAAGTCTTTTTGATCCATCCTTTTTATCAGCGAGAACGATTGGGCTGGCGAACTCGGAATCACTTGGTCTAATTATGCCTGCCTTCAGCCATTCTGTTATCTGGTCATCAACGATTCTTTTTTCTAGAGGGGCTAATCGTCTGGGATTTTGATAAATTGGTTTCTCATCTTTAAGGACAATGTTCATTTGTACTTTTGTTGACTTTTCGCACCTAGGGTTGTAGTTGGCAACTAAATCCCTAATAACATCTGAGTAACCTCTGTTTCCAATGGTTAAAACATCATCTGTTTTGGAATTAATACTCATCAAACATAGTGATTCTTCCACCGACTCTCTAACAGTTATTCTACCATTCTTGGAAATACTGATATCTGTGCCATTCAGCACATTCCTGCCGATTATCATGGGTATTCTCAAAAACTTTTCGGACATGACCCAAATGGTTGTATCTGTAGCAAAATTGTCTATCTGCAAGTGGCCTTTGAACGAACCTAGAGCTTCTACCGGTGCATTCGACAAACCTTGAATCTCAATCCATGTAAGCTCCAGCTTTGGTGACCCAAGTTTTATGTATTGTTCGCATGTAACTATAGTTAAATCGCTGCCTGAGTCAATTAAGGAGAGTATTTCGTACCCGTTTAGCTTGACAAGTTTCCTAGCATCGTTCTCATCAACTCTAGCACAATTCGTGGTTTTCGTTTTAGTACATGTAGAAGACTTGTGCCCAAACTCGTTGCACCGAAAGCACTTGAGTCCATGCGGACACCCAGAACTTGTATGCCCCTTTTTTCCGCAATTAAAACACCTGGATTGGAATGAACCGGCCTTACCCGTTGACGACTCTTGTTTAGATACTTGTTTTGAACCTTCTTTTGTTCGAGCTGAAGTCAGATCCTCTTTAAACTTTGAGTAAAGCTTTAACTTTTCCTTAAATTCCTTCATAGAGTTCGCCCCATAAAGAATCACTTTGTTGTTATGGTTGTCTTCGATTCCATTAATAACATATTGAATGATCGCTTTGTCATCGAAACGACCTAACGCCCCTAACTCTCTCATTTTTAAGAGGTAATCTTGCGGAGTTTCGTTCTTTTCCTGTTTCCTTTTGCTCATCCTTCGATGAATATCTACTGATGTTACCTCTGTACCAAACTCGTCTATCAAAAACGCCTTAAGCTCAGCAAAGGAATACAAGTTGGTTCTTGACCTCAAAGCTATCTTTGCGGAACCTGTTAGCAAACGTTTTGTGAAAATAAGTTTCTCCAGCTCTGACCATTTGAGTGAAATAGCCGCGGCTTCAACATCTTCTAACCAACATTTTACGTCATAGGAGTCATTTCCAGAGAATTCTGGCACAACATTGAGTGTGTCTTGAAACGTAACTGAAGTTCGGGCTCTACTTCCCAAAACGTCTACTTCTGTCTTAAGCACAGATATCTGGAGTTCCTTACGAAAATTGTCTTCTCTTGCTGACAACAAAGACTCCCTCATTCTCAGATATTCTAGTTGGTTTGTAACATCTGGTGAGTTCGAAGAATTTTGCGTAGCTGGACACCTGTTGCCACTATATGTCTTTGGAGCACCTTCTACCTGACTACCTGATTCCGTATTTACTGCATCAAAATTATTCGCTAATGCCCCCCTTGCTGGTACACCAATCCCTGCCAAACCACTAGCTACCGCTCCAGCTGCTCCTCCTGCCAAACCACCTACTGCTCCTCCTGTCAACCCACCTACTTCTCCTCCTGCTAAACCACCTACCTCCAAACTGCCTGCTTCTAAACCAATTGCCTCTAAACCCTGAGTTCCTAGCTTGTCAGCCACATGTGAGCTTAACCTCAATCTATTATCCTCACGTTCACGTTCAAATGTGTAATCAAATGAATTACCTGCAATTGGCAAACCATTGCTTGTTTTTTGTTGATTCCTCATCTCATCCAGTTGCTCCAATTCTTTCCAAGAAATTTGCAATGGGGCTCTTCTGTTGTCCAAATATGATTCTCTGACGGCTAGGTCCAATTCCATCTGCCTTATAGCATGTGAAATATCGTCTGTGTCATCATTGTTTATAGCCGTACTGTTCGGGTTTTTATTGTTCTTCGCATCGGACATATTTAAGCTACTTAGAGATAAAAGGCAAATAATTAATTTTGATTCACAATGGTTCTGTTAATCGTAATAGCAATTGAACAAAGATTTTTCTATCGAGGAACTAGGGCAGGCCACTGGTCTTTAACTTACAGTTTTGGAGGGGTATACTTATTTTCTTGGGAACAGTTAGTTTTGTCGTGTCTTCTTCCGAAAAAAACGTGTGTCTCGTGGTTAACGGGGTTACCGCAATCTTTTAGCAGCCAACGGTATTACCGCAATCTTAACGGCAATAATTTTTCTCTTTCTAATCGGGTTTCACAGTAATGTTAGCGGCGGCCTCTTTTCTTTTTCCTGACCAGCGAAACGAAAACTATCTGGCAAAAATGAATGTCAATCTTTTTATTATTAATTATTTCCACCGATCCCACTTCTGACACCAATTTTGTGGGAATCAAAAAGCTCAGTTCAATAAAATAATAATTTAATTCACTGATTAATTTGAATTTACAATTCGTGGAAAAATATAATAAAATGAATTAGAGGTATTAGAGGTGGGGAAAAACGTCTTCTTCGTCTTGTTGCTTTGTGAACTCTGACGTTCACATTTCATACTCTCATCTGTTCGCTTTTTTCAGTGTTTCGTTTCCATTCCGGTGTTACCAACAGGGTGTTACGATATTCTGGGTTTTCTTAACTTGGTGATACAATAGTATCCTACATAAATTCCCTGCCTTTGTAGCAACTCGCGTGGGTGAGATTTTAGACACAACCTCCCCTCGTCAGTGGTTTCATATCGGATCCTACGATAATGTTGCTGATGATGGCACCAAGTGGTTCGAAGCATCTATGGGAAATCAAGATACGAGATGGTTCAGAGGCCCAGAATTCCTCCGACTTCCTATGGTTGAATGGCCTATAACTCCAAGTATAGCTGTATCTGATCTGAAGAAGAGCGATAGTTTGAATAATGTAATTTTGCTTCATGTAAAAAAGGAAAAAACTTACTATGGTGCATACGAGATGTTATCAGCAAGATTTCGGGCGGTGTGGTCTTCGTCTGTCAGAGTTATCGCATTTCTGCTGCGCTTTAAAAACCTTCTTCGTGTAAAACCCACGGAGAAAGAAGTATGTATCACTCCTGTCGATTACTTTCAAGCTGAAGATTGGATGTTTCGTACAATTCAAGAAGATGTTTTTAGAAACGAAATTAACTCGCTAAGAACGATTGGGAAAGTTTGTTCTTCCAGTTCAATCCTGAGTTTGTCTCCGTTTATAGATGGTGATGGGACGTTAAGAATGAGTTCGAGGGCCCAGAGAGCTAACACTTCATATGCGTCACGTAATCCTGCAATCCTACCTAACAATCATCCACTGGTTGATGTTCTTATACAGCATCATCATGATAATAATTATCACATGGGAACTGCTACTGTTATATCGGACATTCGGCAACGCGCATGGATTATCAGTATACGAGGAGCTGTTGATAGAGTGAGATCCAAATGTAACATGTGCAAACGCCTTAGGGCTAGACCGGTTATGCCGCTTATGGGTCAGCTTCCTGAGGCGCGCTTGGCTTTCGACTCTAGACCCTTTACTCATGTTGGAGTGGACTGTTTCGGGCCTTTGCTGGTTAAATTTGGCCGAGGAACAGTAAAACGTTACGGTATGATTTTCACATGCCTTACCTTCAGAGCAGTTCAGATTGAATTACTCAACGATCTTAGTTTAGATCAATGCACTATGGCGGTAAGGCGTAAGGTTCAAGGTTACAAAGCAAGTACAGGTAGACGACATTGTCATAGTAATCGAGCCCAACGAAATACGTTCAGCCTGGCATCTAGGACGCGTTGTTAAGGTATATCCAGGACCAGATGGAGTGGTACGAATGGCAGACGTTAGACTATCTAATGGGTCAATCAAGGTAAAGAGATCAATCGGAAGACTCGCTGTTTTGGATGTGAAGTCTTCGTCATAGATTATCAGACGGCCCCCGGAATGTCATCGAGTCATTTTAAGTTTGAATGAATTAAATAATTATTTTCATTATTTAAACTTTTTATCATTAAAAAATAATACGTATTTATGAATTTATTAGTAGGTATGTAAAGTATTAGTATATATGAAAGGTATGTAACATTGGCAACTCACAAACTTAGTAAGTTATTAAATTTAGTTAGGTACTAAACTTTAAAGATAGTTTCTTCTCTTTGTAATTCGTGCGAAAGAAACATAATATTATTATTGTAAGAAGTTAAATTGTCACCCACGTACTTTTGACCTTCATAGTTTGTTTAAAGTTAAAAAGAATTTAAGCGCCGGTTGATCTAGTTAGATTTGCTATAGGTAAATTTGTGTAATTTATTTCTCAATTATTTGTTAAATTAATTATTTTTAACTTTAGATTTTTAAGCGTTTTTAAAAAGTTATTCAGAGCATTCTGTAAAATTTAATGTTACATTCCGATACCAATTTGTGAGTACAAAAATAGAAAGACTTAAGACATTTCTGATAACTTGTTCATTACAGAAAATAAAATTGAATTTATACTGCTGAGAAGAAGTTTTTATGGTTTCATTTTTTTATTTAAACCTACTTCGCTAGATTTGGCAGTTTTTGGTGGATATTCAATATTTATCCTTGGTTTGGAGTTTTGATTTTCAGTTGTTCGTGGAACAACACCAGTGTAATTTTCAGTAAAATCGAATAAGGAACAAAGAAGTTAGCATTTATACCATATTTATGAACCACCCAATATATTTATCCTCCATATTTTTATCTCAACCCCCACCTAAGTCATTTTCATTGAAATCGCCCAGTACCAACTTTTCTGAAACAAATTTGCATTTAAAATTTTGCTACTTGGCTATTTAGTCTGTCCAAAAACACGGCTATTGTTAAAACCTGACTTTAAACATTTTCCTAAAAAAAAAATTGTTTTTAAAAGTGCTTTCTTCCAATAAAAGTGCACAAAAAGAAAATTTGACATTTCTGAAAGTTTAAGTTGGAAGTTAACATTTGTTCGCGGCATTTTGATAAAATTGCGTTAATTTATCGGTTCTCTTCAATTATTAGTGAATAATTTTCAATTATTTAAAAGCTAGCATGTGTGTCAGCTAAAAGCAAATACAAATAAAGTTGAAATAATCAAATAAATACATTCAACTACTTTTCGCCAAAAGTGATCAAGTGAAAAACAAAAACCTTTTACACATAAAAGCATTTCTATCGTATCACATAAATAAATTTGACAAGGTTTTTTTTATCATTTATCTACTTGTTTCGTCAATGCGAAAATTTTCGGTGGTCTCTACTATAAGATTTTATTTTTCCAGAAGTGAATTGCCAGAACTTAAAAAAAAAGAATTTTGCTAAGAAGGATGGAAAAAAGCAGAATTTTGAAAGACAGAATTTTTGAGTGCGACCAGCCAAGAAACAAATTTAGCTCTTTAAATGCTCTACCAGCATTTCCAGAGTAAGTCTTTAAGCTCATCACTTCGAGAATTAGCTCTAGTTGCACCTTTAGAGCCATTTTAGACCTCTCTTACATGGAATTCTTTAATATTTAGAGCACATTTCTGTTCGTAATCAGCTCGTTATTAGTGACTTAGTAGATTTTAAGCTGTTTAATGCATTTTATATTTAATAAGGAACACCTTTGACAGCTTTTTGCTGGTATAAGTGTGCAAAATACTATCGAAGAATAAAAATATAATAGTTGCACAACATATTTTATGTTTGTGTGATAAATTATTTTATTTGAAGTATTTATAAGTATTGTAAAACTTCATTCAGTGCGTAATGTCAACAAGATAAGTTATTCTTTATATTCGAACAGAATAAGGGAATTATATATATTATATTTTTCGGTATAATGATTGTGAATTTTAAGTGTGCGTTTTGTTTTATCACAAATGTATTGGAGGTACTTCGCGAAATTACAACGAGCCTCCGGAATTATAAATATTACGCTGAGATTTTGAAAAAAAATAATCTGAACAAAACAAATCTTAAAAACTGTTGTCAATTATTAAGAAAATAGTTTGTTTAAAAATTACAAACTGTGTTGTGGTTTTTAATCGAAAACGGAAACCTTTTCTTTTTCAAAATTGAAAAAAAAATTGTTATTTTTTTGTGATTCAACTTTAGTTGAAATTCGATAAGTCTTAAAACTTTAGGGTTTTCAAAACCAGAATTATAAAACTATTTCAACCAGGGAGTTGACGAAACTATTTCTGAAAGAGTTTTTCAATTAATCGTATCCATTAATTCAATTAACCATTCATTAATTTAATTAGCCATTCATAATTTTTGTAATTAACAGTTCATTATTTCAATGTATGGTTAATAAAAAGATAACGAAGGCTTAATTTTGCGCCATTTTTTTTAATGAACCATACGTTATTTTAATTAACAGTTCATTATTTTAATGTATGGTTAATAAACATTTAACGAATGATTAATTTTGAGCCTTTTTTTAGTTCCAAATTGTTTGTTGTAGTGGTCACACTTTGAAAGACAACGTATCAAACCATAAATAAATTTAACAAGGTTTTTTTTTATCATTTATCTACCTGTTTCGCTGATGCGAACATTTTCGGTTTCGAAAAGCAGAATTATGAAACCATTTCAACCAGTGAGTTGACGAAACTATTTTCAGAAAGAGTATTTCAATTAATCGTGTCCATTAATTCAATTAACCATTCATTAATTTAATTAGCCATTCATAATTTTTTTAATTACCAGTTTATTATTTCAATGTATGGTTATTAAAAAGACAACGAAGGTTATTTAAATTAACAGTTCATTATTTCAATGTATGGTTAACAAACATTTAACAAATGATTAATTTTGCGCCTTTAAACCATATTTTTAGGTCCAAATTGTTTCTTGCAGTGATCACACTTTAAAAGAGAACGAATCAAACCATAAATAAATTTAACAAGGTTTTTTAATCATTTATCTACCTGATTCGCTGATGCAAACATTTTCGGTGGTCTCTACTAGAAGATCTTATTTCTCCAGAAGTGAATTGTCGGAATTTTGAAAAAAATAATTTTGCTAAGCAGGATGGAAAAAAAGCAGAACATTTTGAAAAGCAGAATTTTTGTTATTTTCTTTTAATATTTATCACATTAATTTTTTTAAACTAGACTGCAAAATGTAGAAAATATCATATATTTATGAACCAACCTAATGTTGAAGTAATCTTTTTAACATTTTTCACGAAATTTACACTTTTTACAAACTTTCCATGTAATAAAAATTCAATTTTATTTTCATAACTTTATCTTACTTATTAATAGTCTCAATTTAATTGAAATCACTCAAGAAATAAGAAATTGACATTTTTTTGAACCACCCTGTTGAAAACTTTATTTCTTTCATAACCTTATCTTACCTATTACCAGTGTCAATTTCAGTAAAATTGCCCAAGGAACAAAGAGGTTGGCATTTGTTGCAATATCTATGAACCACCCTGTTTTGAAAATATTTTTTTTCTTTAATAACTTTATTTTACCTATTACTTGTTTCAATTTCATTGAAATCACTCAAGGAATAACGAAATTAACATTTTTTTTAATCACCCTGTTAAAAATATTTTGTTCTTTTATAAATTTATCCCACTTCTTACCAGTGTAATTTTCAGTAAAATCGAATAAGGAACAAAGAAGTTAGCATTCATACCATATTTATGAACCACCCAATATATTTTTCCTCCATATTTTTATATCAACTCCCACCTAAGTCATTTTCATTGAAATCGCCCAGTACCAAATTTTTTGAAACAAATTTGCATTTAAAATTTTGCTACTTGGCTATTTACTCTGTCCAAAAACACGGCTATTGTTAAAACCTGACAGAACCGTTCCTTGCTTTAAACATTTTCCTAAAAAAAAATTGTTTTTAAAAGTGCTTTCTTCCAATAAAAGTGCACAAAAAGAAAATTTGACATTTCTGAAAGTTTAAGTTGGAAGTTAACATTTGTTCGCGGCATTTTGATAAAATTGCGTTAAGTTATCGGTTCTCTTCAATTATTAGTGAATAATTTTCAATTATTTAAAAGCTAGCATGTTTGTCAGCTAAAAGCAAATACAAATAAAGTTGAAATAATCAAATAAATACATTCAACTACTTTTCGCCAAAAGTGATCAAGTGAAAAACAAAAACCAACGCAATTTGCCAAACCTTTTACACATAAAAGCATTTCTATCGTATCACATATTTAGGTTTCACGTTTGCACTTTTTGCCACTTTTGACAAAAAGTAGGTGAATGTAATAAAGGTTTAAGATTTGTGGTATGCATAATAAAGTGGGAACACTTTGCTTGAATGAACGAAGAATTTCTTTCGTTAAATCATGCAGCCGGCAACCGACGACGCCAGCCATTCAAAGTTAGTGTGAAACGAAGAACAAGAAGGTTAAGGATATAAATACCTACAATAATTGTGGAAATAAAAAGTAAGTTTTATTTTAATTTATTGAAAAAAGTTTATTTAATAATTTAATTAATATTAATTGTGTTCTTGCTGCATTATTAATGAATGTATTATGTACCTATGTGCCATTTAGATTTCGTTTGCCTCTACGCTCTACTCCGCCAGCCGCCGTGCCGCCGCCATAGCCACCTTCACGTGGTTGCTTGTCTCCAGAACATTATGTGAGTACCCCTTATGTATTTATAACAGTATAAACATTTTAGATAAACTTTCATTCTTGTTTGTTTCTAAGAAATAATAACAATTTATGTATTTTGTATGTATCTTGTTCTTTTTTCACCACGCTGCGCTGCCCCCACGTTACTACCCACATTGCCATCGTGTCGTGTGCTACCAAAATTAAAACCGCTGCGAGACGTTGTTCCTGGTGGGATTTAGAACACATTGTTCGTTGTCCACCGTGTCGCCGCCGCCGTAATCACTTCGTTGCCTGCTCCAGAACTTCATGTGAGTACTTCTTAAATTAATTTATAAACGTTCATGCCAAGGCGTAAAAGAAATCGTAAACGTTGTTCAGTTGTGACTTCGTAATTCTATCAATTATACATACAAATTTTAATAGATTTACGCATATTACAAATTTGACTACCCATGAATGCAAATAGTAGTATTTAACATTAAGAAAAATCTTTCAGTTAATTTGTTTCTAAAAACAAACTTTTTATTCATATTATTGTAGTTCTCTTCTTTCACCAGGTTATTGCTGCCTCCCCTGTCTCACCACAAAACGCTCCACCAAACTGTTCCTGAGTAAGCTGCCATCACCTTCTCTTATGGTGGCATTTTTGCCTCTAAAGCACCGGCCGCCGCCGCAGCCTCCACCACGTGGGCACACCTTGCTGCCATCACCGAGCTGCCATCACCTTCTTGCTGCCATCCCCTTCAAGCTGCCATCACGTTCGCGCCACAAAATTTTGCCGCCACCACTTGGCTGTTTGGCCAAACAAGGTATGTCCCTTATTTATTATTATTTATATATACATATATGTAGGTAAAAGAAAATTTAATGAAATGAAACTAGGATCATTTTCATAAACGTTTTAAAAGTTTTGTGCTTTTTTATCATTACATTTTACAATTACATTTGAACAAATCAACTTTTTAAGTCTGTTTTTTTAGCATCGATCTGAAAGTTTTTCTTTAGTTTCTTTTTCTCTTCCAACTACAAAATGTACGGTAGAAGGTTAACAAAATTTGAAAAGGATTTAGATTTTTGATTTTTTTTTTAATTCTAGAGGTTTCATATACAGAAAAATGAATCATTTTCATAAATATTTTGAATTTTTTTTTGCTTTTTTATCATTGATTGCGAATAAATGAAACTAAAATCACTGTCAAGAATCATTTTCATAAACATTTTGATTTGTTTTTGCTTTTTTATCATTAATTGCGAATAAATGATTCTAGAACCATTGTCTAGAATCATTTTCACGCCAGTCATTCAAAGTAAGTGTGAAACGAAACGAAGAACAAGAAGGTTAAGGAGATAAAATACCTACAATTATAACTGGAAAATAAAAAGTAGGTTTTATTTAAATTTATTGAAAAATTTTTGATTTTTTTTGATTTTTTATCATTAATTGCGAATAAATGATACTAGGATCATTGTCTAGAATCATTTTCATAACTATTTTGAAAACTTTTTGTTTATTTTTTATTAACCCTCCACCGCAGCCGAAGTCAAATATGAATTACATTTGAACAAATTAACTTTTTAAGTCATTTTTGTTAAAATCAATCGAAAATAATCCAAAATAACAATTTGATGTTTTTTTTTTAAGTTTCTTTTCTTCTTCTGACTACACAATCTACGGTTGAAGGTTAACAAAATTTGAAAAGGATTTATATTTTTGATTTTATTTAATTCGAGTTTCATATACCGAAAAATGAAACATGAAAATGTATCTCCTCTTAAATCCTTCCCTATTTTCCCAACGCTCGCACTGTGTTTAAACATTTTAAGGGCAGTCAAATCCCTTTAGTGCGCGCTCAATCAAAAAAAAAAAAAAAAAAAAAGGATCACTTTCTAGAATCATTTTCATAAATATTTTGAGACTTTTTTGTTTTTCCATCATTAATTGCGAAGAAATGAAACTAGAATCACCGTCTAGTATCATTTTCATAACTATTTTGAAAATCTTTTGATTTTCTATTCTCTACCGCAGCCGAAGTCAAATATGAATTTCAATTAAACAAATTAACTTTTCAAGTTTTTTAAGTCACTTTTTTTAAATCGATCTTAAATCTATCCAAAATAACTATTTGATAACTTTTTTTGCTATCAGGAACTCTAATCAAAACATCTTTTTTTAAATATTTTTTGGATTTTGATTTTTTTTTTTCAAGTCCAGGAACCTAAATATGCGAATAACTCTTGAAAAATTAGTTTAAGATAAAAAAGTTTCTTAATAATATGTTTAGAACTCTTTGTTTGCTATCGGGAACCCTATTAAGAACTCCTTTTTTTTTTTGATTTTTTTGGATTTTGATTTTTTTTTCTAAGTCAATGGGCACCCTTATGTGCCCTTACTTTTCTAACTTTGCAGAACTCTTTCTAAATAACTCCTTTCCAAAAGGAACTCTTGCTTTTTAGTTGAAAACATGCTCAGAGCTCTTTTTCTCAAAAAAGTCCTTGCTGCGTGAAGTTGGCACAAAAAACTTTTTTTTCCAATTTTAACACTGAATTCAAAAAAGTATGAGGAACTCAGAACTGCTTATTTGCTACCGGGAACTTTCATTTTGTATTCAATTTTAAACAATTGTTTTGCTGACATTACAGGACTGAATCACTGTCTAAAATCATTTTCATAGTAACTATTTTCGAAACTTTTTGTTTTTTTTTTGTTTACTAACCCTCTACCGCACCCGAAGTCATGAATTACATTTGAGCAAATTAACTTTTTAATTAATTTTGTTTTAATCGATCTGAAAAAAATCCAAAATATCTATTTTAAGTTTTTTTATTTCTTTTGACTACAACATTAACTGTATTTTTTTTTTCTTTTTTATTATTGCTTTCCCTGTCGGCGCCACAAAAAATAAAAGCCGCTGCCCCAAAGTTCCTGTGTTGACTGCCATCACCTCTTTGCTGCACGTTCCTGCAACAATCGTTTTGCCACAATCACCATTTTGCTGTCACCACTTTGCTGTTTTCTAAGCAAGGTATGTACCTACCTTTCATAGAAATGAAACTAGAATCACTTCACATTGACATGAAATATTTATTGCAATAGGTAGCTTGGCTTTTGTTTGCAAAAATATTGATATTTCATCTTTGAAAGCAGTAATGCTTTTATCGCTTTAATTAACTAGTTTTTGTGTTTTTTTTTTATTTTTAAGACTCTTTTCTCTTACGATTCTTTATATACTCCGTCAGTTGTTTCACAAGTTGTTATATAAACTTATCAAAAGTAAAGTTATAGTATTATATATAAAATGATTTGTTTCATCTGTAAGAAAGAGATATGTTCTATGAACGCGTTTATAGATCATTTAAAAAAAAATTCATGATCTAAGTACATATAGCATTTTTAGGTGAATGGAAAATAGTTGCACACAATCTTTTTAAAATTTTGGAAGTTTTAAAAAAACATTTAAATAGAAAACACGTTCAGAGTTTAGCAAAACCCATAAATTCATCTAGTTCTAGTTCTTCTCAAGGAATTATAAATCAGAACATGTTTTTTGAAAGTGGTGTGACACTCGATAGTTTTCAAGAAAGTTCGGTAGCATGCGAAAGTAAAATTCCAGAAGTAAAGAAATTCAATGTTGAAGACAAGCCTTAATGATCTCTTTACATCTGCGACTGGTTTTGTTTTAAAATTACATGATAACAATAGTTTTTCAAGAAAAATTATTATAGAAATTCAAGAAGACATACAAAAATGTATTTTGAGTCCTATTGTTGAATTGCTTGAATCATTTTCAAATGAATACCTGGCAAATAAAAACATAGAAGTCCATAACGAATTTTTGAGTCTTATAGCAAAGTGTCGTAACCCTTTTAACTATTGCAATACTGAATACAAACTATTTAACTGGCTACAAAAAAATTTTTTTTAGGAAGCTTACAAGAATTTTCAGTAAATAATGAAATCGATGCAGTTTTTCGAAACGATAACCTAATGTATGACGAAAACAACACTAAGGGGGTTTTAATGCCATTAAAGTTTCAATTCCAAAATTTTTTTGAAACTGACGACATTTTGAAAAAAATAATTCTTCATATGGAAACATTAAGTAAAGTAAACAAAATTTCAGGTTTTATTCAAGGTGACCTTTGGAAACAAAAAAGTAATTTGTACCCGGAAAAAATAACTATCCCATATTTTCTATACACTGATGATTTTGAAATCAATAATCCATTAAGTTCTCATGTCGGAGTTTATTCAATATGTAATATTTACTATACTTTTCTCTGCCTCCCGTGGAAAGAATCAAAGTTAGATAATATTTTTTTAGCAGGAATCATTAAATCAAAGGATTTAAAGTAGTTTGGAAATGAAAAATGTTTTCAAACTTTGATACAAGAGCTTAAAAGTCTTGAAGTTCATGGGGTTGATATAAACATTAACGGTCAAGATAACAAAAAAGTTCATTTTGTTTTGGGGATTGTATTAGGAGATAATTTGGGTTTGAATACATTTTTAGATTTCAATAGATCATTTTCAGCTAATTCTTATTATAGGTTTTGTAAGGTCAAAAAATCTGAAGCGCAGACGTTATCAGTTGAACGAGACGATTTATTAAGAAACCTTTTAAACTATGAAAATGATGTTCTTCTTAATAATTCTTCTGAAACTGGCATACAAAAATATTCCCAACTAAATGAAATACCATCGTTTCATGTTGTTGAAAATTATTGCGTTGATCTCATGCACGACTTATTTGAAGGTGTTTATCATTATGACGTCTGCCATACTATAACATATTTTATTACTAAAGCTTCTTATTTTGATTTGGCAACCTTTAATTTAAGAAAACAAACTTTTCAATACGGCCCAGTAGAGATTGATAACATATCAGGTGAAATAAAAATTCATCATTTAAAAAATAAACATTTAAAAATGACAGCAAGAGAAATGATGACTTTCATATCTTTTATTCAGATAATGGTTGGAGATTTAGTTCCACATGATGACGAGGTATGAAAATTTCTTCTAAACTTAATTGAAATAATTGATATACTGCTTTTTTTTGAAATTCGTGATGACAACATCTCAATGTTGAGAATGAAAATTGAAATTCACAACAAGTATTATGTTCGTCTTTTCAATGACACGTTGAAACCAAAAACATCATAATTTAACTCATTATCCTACTGTTCTGAAACAATCAGGACCCATTCGGAACTTTTGGTGTTTTAAATTTGAAGCTAAGCACAAAGAACTTTAGCTTTATTCTCATGCCATTACGTCTCGTAAGAATATTTGTTTGACCTTAGCAAAAAATATATCAGCTAAAAACCGCATTTAAGTTATTTAATACCTTTGTTCACCATCATAGCTACTTTTTTTTATAAAACAAATAAAAGAGAAAGTAGTTTTAGAAGCCTTGCATCAGAAATTTCAAAAGCACCTAACGAGGACATAAAATTTTACTCTAAAGCTGAAATCCAAGGCTACAAATACCAAATACAATTTTATATAGCCCAGTTCAAATCAGATGTAGAATTGTATGTTATAAGCGCCATTATTCTTTTACGAAAAGAAAGGGTTTTTTTCTTATGCCAAAAGGTTAATAAAATCCAATACAATCCGCATTTATTATCTTTTGAAATCGACGAAAACGAGTTAGGGGGATTTTCAATTATATCTTTAAAAGATCTTATTGGACCACCAATAACTTTTATAAAAACTGGTCAAGGTAAAACGGTTCTAAGAGTGAAAGAATATTTTGTTTCAAATAATTAGATATAAAACTTTAGCTTCAATCTACGAGTCATTACTTTTCTTTCCAATGCCTAATCAAATTGTAATTAGTTACAATGGTAAGTCAGCTATACACTTACAAAAACTTTAAATAACTTACATAGCATTGTAATTACAGATGATTCAAAAATTTACATATTTTCTCAACTTTCAATGATACAAATCAAAAAAATAACAATTAGTGAAAATTTAATACTTGACATTTTTTGTTAAACAATGCAATAGTTTTAACCTTCGAAAATGGCAAATATTGATGACGATGTTCTTTTCTATGAGGATGGGGTTGCGGATATGTCAAAAGCAATTGAATTGCCAGCATTATCAGAATCGGAATTCGAATCAATTTTAAAAAAACTACCAGACAACAAATATAGTAAAAATTGTTTCAGATGATGAGCTCACAAATTTGTTACAAGATTGGGGCCACTTAGAACTGTTGGATCATTTTAAAAGTAAGTTAAAACTTTAAAAGGTTACTAATTTTTCCGAAAAATATATACCTTAAATATTTTATCCCCATTTTATTTAACAATATACAAATTATGATTTAATTATATAACAGTTTTCTGGTAGATAAACTTGACCTAAATTAATAGCTATCGTTTTCGAACAAAACCAGTCATTTGCTAACTTTTTATAAGACCGTTTTTTTAACTTTCAACAGATGGTAGGCGAATTAAAGTTTTTATTAGGTCAAGTACCTTTATTTTTGCAAAAACTGCTATAGTTTGAGCTAAATTTGCGTTCCAAAATAGCCCATTTCACTATTATCTCGTTTTCTTAAAGGTTTTTTACTAAATAATAGAGCAAAACATTCTTTACATTTTTGTTGCAATGATTTTTTAGAAAACAAGTTTTTCTGTTCACAGTCACCTAAATCGTTTTGATCGGATAAATACGCGCTTCACAATCTGCAACACTCTTAGTTGGGTTTCATTTGAAAAAGATGGTTTTGTTAGGTAATCTTTTGCACTAATAAATGATAGTTTTTGGTACGTCAACCATTGGCCCTATCATATGTAATGTAATGTATGTAAGTTTAGTGATTTTTTTTAAGGTAAACTTAAAGATGAATGAAAGTTCGGATTTTAAGATTTTTAATTTGACTATACATCCTATCGCGAAGTTATTGAAATTAAACTAAAATATTAATCTATTACATAATTCCACCCAGATTTTCATGTCAAACTTTGCTAAATATCAAGATATTTAATTAAACTCTTTCAGAGGAACACATAGATGTTGAGGTTTTGAAAAATATTGAGTGTCACCACCTAGACAAAATTATGAAACCATTTTCGTATTGAAAATTGATTATGTTTGAGGCCAAATTAAGAGAGTGGCGAAACGCGATTGAAAAGCCCCTTTCAATGTATGCCAATGCAAGATTAATGCCGCCTCCTATGTATCTCCCAGTGTTCATCTGATGCATTTTCTTATGCATCGACACAAAGTCGTGTAAATTCTGCAACTACGCCAACATCATCTAGATTGGAAAATTTCTCAAACTCAACATCTTTGGGAGACATTTTGAACAGTAACCAAAAAACTTTGGCATTAGCTGAAAGCTACGAAAAGTCGACAAAATTCAATGAACTCCAGAGGAATAAACTTATTGATGCAATTGTCCTTTATTTCGATCAGAACAAAATTCATTTGGATTTACATTCAAGTTACAAAATTGAAAAGGAGATTATAGAAACATTTTCCACCGAAAAACTGGTAAACATTATACATTATTCTTAAAACCAAAATTTGCGCCATATATAAATACAGTACCTACACAGATAAATTATTTTAATTTCTAAACTTTTGTAGGAATATTATCGAACAAGTAAAAGAGGGAAATTTACAATAAGTTTTGCAACACTAAATCCTCTTATTGTTTTTTTTCGCTTATGTTGTTCTAATGCTGCTTGGTTAAGTGCTTTCGACTCTGTTACCTGTTAAGTTTTCTGTCCAAAATAATCCATATTATTCCATTCAAACATGGTATTAAAAACATGTTACGAAATAAAACATCAAGGGCTCGCAGAACGCTTTTGTTTGGATAGGAAGTACAATTCAAGCCGTAGAGGACCACATCGATTTCCTCAGAAAAATGGGTGAGAACGTCCAGCCATTCATTATAGTTCACGGTGATTCAATCCTGAACTTTAATGAAATTTTCATATATTTTGATAGAGTTAAATTTAAGTTTAATTGTTTCATCCGAGCAGTGGATATCTGCTTCAAATTTTTTTATTTATTTAATCTCGAGTATCACACCGCATGTTCCTCATTTTGGGGTTTCATAGAAAGCCAATTTTTTCAAAGTAATAAAAAGAAAATATGTACAAGGACTCATGTTTTGCTGAATGAAATCCTATAAATTCACTTGTTATATAACTTTTTAAAAATAAAAGCACTAAACTTATAACTATTTTAATTTTTCCTGCCATTTGGCTTATCTAAACAATAAAATATCAAATAGAATGTCCAGCAAAAAAAAACACTAAATTTATAACAGACTATGTTAATTTTTCCTGCCATTTTGCTTATCTAAACAATAAAAGAGCAAATATAAACGTGAAACATCTCTTTAATTTAAAGTTTACAATTTCAAAAAAGAGAAGATTTAAGATGAAAAAACGAAGCTAAGATGTTTGTATAAAGTGAAAAAGAAAATTCACACTAATTTTTCCTGCAACAAGACCTAATAAATTTAGAAAGCTAAATTTGCTTGTTTTCTTGTTTTTGTTAATATGTGTTTTTAATTTCTTATCAGGAAATTAAAAAATTGTTGACGAAGGAATAAGACTAAGAAATTTTACTTTTTGAATTTATTGGAAACATTATTTATTAATTAAATGAATCCGTTTATTCATTTTAATGAGCGTATTCATATAATTAATAAATGCTGGTCATTGTTTTTATAAACTCGTTTATTATTTCTAATAAACGCGTTTTTTTAAAATAATAAACGAGTTTATAAAAACAATGACCAGCATTTATTAATTATATGAATACGCTTATTAAAATGAATAAACGGATTCATTTATTTAATAAATAATGTTTTCAATAATTTTATTAATTTTAGTAAACGCGTTTATTTATTTTAATAAACGCCTTTATTAATTTTAATAAACGCGTTAATTAATTTTTATAAACGCGTTAATTAACTTTTATAAACGCGTTAATAAATTTTAATTAACGCGTTTATTAATTTTAATTAACGCGTTTATTAATTTTAATTAACGCGTTGATTAATTTTAATTAACGCGTTTATTAATTTTAATGAACGCGTTTATCAATTTTAATTAACGTGTTTATTAATTCTAATTAACACGTTTATTGATTTTAATGAACGCGATTATTAATTTTAATAAACGCGTTAATTAATTTTTATAAACGCGTTTATTAATTTTTATTAATTTTAATTAACGCGTGCATTAATTTTAATTAACGCGTTTGTTAATTTTAATTAACGCGTTTATTAATTTTAATTAACGTGTTTATTAATTTTAATTAACGCGTTTATTATTTTAATTAACGCGTTTATTTATTTTAATAAACGCGTTTATAACTTTTAGGTAACGTGTTTATTATTTTTAATTAAGGCATTCATTGATTCAATGAACCCGTTTATTAATTTCAATGAACGCGTTCATTATTTTTGATTAATGTGTTGATTGTTTTAATGAATGGTTCATAAATATCTTTCGGAATCATTCGTAAAATTTATCATTTTTAATTAACTCGTTCATTGATTCAATTAACGCGTTTATTATTTTTAATAAACGCGTTAATTGTTTTAATGAATGGTTCATATATATCTTTCGGAATCATTCGTAAAATTTATCATTTTTAATTAACTCGTTCATTGATTCAATTAACGCGTTTATTATTTTTAATAAACGCGTTAATTGTTTTAATGAATGGTTCATAAATATGATTCGGAAAAATTGGGAATCATTTTTACGAACGAGTTAATGTACATTCATATAATCAATTAACGTTAACTGATTTTAATAAACGGCCATTCGTTCTGTTTATTAGCAGGATCGTTGGACAATGTATCTTACATTGTCACAATTAATATTTTAATTAAATTCACGTACCTTTTTGGTTCAGTGTATATTTTTGTGTGTCACTTTTCACAAAACACCTTTCTTATTTGTTCACTAATCCACACACTTTAGCAATTTTTCTCCATCAATTATCTGAATTCACAGATTAAATAAGTTTTATTCCACTTTTTCTGACACCAATGTAATATTTTACTACGGGTTCGCAAATAAAACTTATTTCCTTTATTCAAACTGAAACTAAAATTATTTCACAATATAAAACGCTTTTATTTCAAATACTTTTACTTTTATTACTTTTTTTATAAGCAAGCACAAGTATGCAACTCTTAACTCACACTGGCATTTATTCGTTCACTTTTGAAATCAAACTGCTGTTTTCGGACTGGTGGCTCTGTATTTATATCCGAAATAAAGGGTTCTAGAATTTTCCAGGGTTCTGGAATCTGCTAGATGGTTCTTTTCCAATAGGTTTCGTTCAATTTCACGATCCACTTTTAGTATGACGAAATAACGAACGAGCATGGGCACCAAGCGTGGATTAAGTTATATATTTCATTCAAAGATGGCGCGCAAACTTGTACTAATAAATGATCTCGTTGTCTGCATAACTGGGTATATTTACCACAATATATACATTTATCCTGGAAGCAGTACAACTCAGACAATTTGCATAAAATATTAATGTTTTAGAGACAGTTCTCTTCATCACTTTTATCTCATATCTCTGAGAAAATAAAGATCTACGAAGCCGGATTGATAAGAAATAAAAACTTAATTTGGCTGCAAATCATCACGCCTTGCACGTGGTTTCGTTTGGCACAAAGTCTATAATTTCGTTTATTAAAGATCTCACTCTAATCAGATCAGAATCTTCGTGGAGAAATTCAATCAAAATCTTCTCTTTTGCTTATCGTCGGGAGTTCATCGTTGCCTTTCAAGGAGAGAACGATCATCTTCTTCGGCCGTGGGAAAATTTAAATAAATGCTTTCTTCTTAAATCATCGCTGGACTTCTTGTTGAAGGAATTTGTCTTTCGTAGCATATGGTTGCTTAAAGAGTTCATTTTGATGCTAGAGAAATTTTTTCAAAAGCTTTGTTAACTCACCGCGTGCATTGCAACATTGTGTAACGTGACCGGGTTGCGCATTATATAGTATTAATATAGGTTCTTCATTTCCCTCATAATCATAATAAGAAAACTTAAAAATAACATGCAAAAATCTAGGCATACTATAACTAACCTACCCTACTAATAATAACCAAAAATACAAATAAATCTAGGTTCATAAAAATCTAAAAATCTACTAATCATAATACCTAACGAGGGAGGAGGTGTATTCAAGGCAGCATATAAGTATCGGTGCTGCAACAAAGCCCCAACATATGTGCATGTGCTGTGCAGGGTTTTGCCATCCATCCATCTCGGCATTTTGATTCGGTTTGGTTATATCTGAAAAATCGAAATGTAATTAAGTTTGAGCTACAAAAGATAAAAGAGAATAGTAAACATCTACATCATGCTCGATTCACAATGCGACGTAAAAACGCGACGTGAGCGTGACGAGAACTCGTCGTAGATGTCAAGCCGATTTCAAATCATGTAAGTGTACGAGGAAACGCCAGGGTATGCACAATGACACGTTTCTCGTCGTCACGTCACGCCGGAGTTGGGAAAATTGAAAAAATAACGCTCTCGTCAACGTTTCTTAATATTTGACTGATGGTGAATTTTGTAAAATTGTAGAAAAGAATAAGGAAAACAACAGATAAATCGCCGGCTGAATACTTAAGTGCCCCATATACAAAAAAATTATTCCTCAGAAAACGAATTTTAAGGTTTGAAAAATAATTCCGTTATTTTTTACTTGACAATTTCGACTTTTGAATTTTTATATATATTAATTGAAAAATCCTTTTTTGTATTTTGAAGTCCTGATGTCAAAAAACGTTACGGTTATTTAAAAAAAAAAATAAAGTTTGAAAAAAGTCCAAAACGGATATAGAACCCTCTTCCATACGAATACGAAATCTATGAAAACCAAACTTCAAATTTCCTATTGATATAGGACTTTTATGCACTGGACATTCGGAAATCAACGAAATCAAAAATAATAAAAAAATTCAAAATTTCTGGCATTATTAATTTTTATAATTTTACTTTAAGCGATAAAAACATAAAACAAAAAGTAATATTAATTTAGTGGCTGTGCCTTCCTCTATACCAGATTGGATTATATTTAAGTCCATAAGAAACGTACGAAAATGATAGAGCATTTTAACACTTAATTATGAAAAATACTGAAAATGAGCTTTGGTCCATAAAATTTCCTAGAAAAATACATTCAATTTTATTCGGAGTTGGGTTTAAAAATACTTCAACATTCGTAGGAGTAAGTTTTGGTATTTTTGTCACCTTTTTTTTAAATTAAATTTCTATTTCACCTTCTTTGTTTTTATCCATTTTATTAAAAAAAAAAATAAAAAATGCTTAGTTATCATCGACAAAAACTTTATTTAGAATACATTAAACGCACTTATTAAGTTTGTGAACCTGCAGATATATAAATATTCTTATTTAAAATAATTTTTTTTCCTCATTTCTACCTCTTTTATTATTGTTTTCACAATATTTAAAAAAAAGTCGATATTACTTATTCAGCCCTGAAAAAGATCCAAACCAGAATTGAAACGTTGGTAAATAATCAATAAATATTGAATTAAAACAAAGACAGTATTTTTGGGTTTAAATTAAGGATTTTACATTATTAATTTACTCGGCGAAAATGTTACTTCTTATTTATACTTTTCCAGCTGCCTGCACTTTTGCCATGGATATAGAGCACATAAGCACCAAAAATCTGACTTTTTTTAATATATTTTGAGTACTTAAATGCTCTATATCCAATCTCCCGTGGTTGTGGGGCAATTAAGCATTAAGCGTTTGTATTTCAAACTTTCCTACAAAAATTGTCCCACCTAGTACAAATTTTGGATATACGGCAAATAAGCATCAAAATAACTCAAAAATTTGTGGTTTATAGAACAAAAGTACTGTCTGTAACTTCTTTAATAATTGAGATAGAGCAACGGGGATAACGCCAAACGAAAGAGAATATTCTAATTAGTATAACTGCATCTTTAACTCAGTTTCCCGAAAAAGTGGTCTATGGGGCACTTAAGTATTCGGCCGGCGAAATGTAAATTAACAAAAATAAATATAAATTTAGCTGACATTGAAATTATATTTATAGATCTATTTGTGTTGACAATATTATAATGTTGTATTGTTTTAATTTCTTTGCATTTTTAGCCGAAAATCATTTCACCAGCCCAATGGACAAACACAATTACAATATTTAAATAATTAAAGTAATTTCAGTTTGATTTTTTTCATTATTTTGAACGCACAATGCACAGCTAGAACAAAAATAATAAATAATTTAACGCTGTCAAAAAACTCGTCGTCAAGAAACTCGTCGCATTGTGAATTGGGGAACGATTTTATAACTAGAAAAAAATGACAGCGATTCACGTCACGCTCTCGTCACGTTTTCACGTCGCATTGTGAATCGAGCTTCAGTCTCAGATATCGTGGCCAAGATTTTTTTGTCATTGCTTACAATTCTCTTACAATAAAACTATCCATGATACTTACCTCAGTAGATTCAATCCTAACTTGATGGGATAACACAAAACCTGGAAAATAACATAAAGAGAGAGATTGTAATAAATATTGATACAAAACAAATTAATAAAATAATTATTAATAATACTTACCCAAAGCTTTTCCTAGCACCGCCACGTTTTCATGCCATTTCAGTTTTTTTTACAGAAATAACTTTGAAATATGAAAACAAGTCAGTAAAATAGGTTTGTCTCACTTATTAAAAGAGGATGGAAAGTTTAATTACTTTCCGCGGCCATACTTTTCCGGCGAATTGAAAACTAAGATATTGAAATTGATACTGTTGTATTTTACTAAGGGTTCGCAAATAAAACTTATTTCCTTTATTCAAACTGAAACTGCAATTAATTCACAAAATAAAACGCTTTTTATTTCAAATACTTTTCTTTTATAATAACCAAGCACAAGTATGCAACTCTTTATTCACACTGACATTTATTCATTCACTTTCAAAATCAAACTGCCTTTTCGGACTGGTGCCCCTGTATTTATATCCGAAAATAAAGGGTTATAGAATGTTCTAGGGTCTGCCAGATGGTGCTTTCCAAAAAGTTTTCGTCAATTATTCCAGTACGAACACCAGCCGTGCTGGATTTAATTATTGATTTCACTCAAAGATGGCACGGAAAGTTGTACTAATGTGTGGTTGTTTACATAACTGGGCATATTCACCACAATACGCTCAATGATTCAAGGTACTAGATTCTTATAGGGAGCAAAAGGTTGAAATATTATGTCTGTTACATTTTGAAACAAGAAAATAAAAGTCATAAGTCAGACGACAGTGCAATGTATATTTAATTTTAAAGACTGGAGATGCAACAGTGATAATAATGATGCTGTGATATTAGTTGTAAGATAAATAAATATAAAAGTACAAAAATAGTTAATAGTTAGACCAGAAAATAGTAGTAAAACCCATTGGTAGTTACGAACCCTAGAAGAGTGAAAAAGAAAGAACAGGATATATATTAGATATTATTTAAATATCCAACTACCCTTTCAGTTATAAATTTATATACACTGAAAACAAAGAGTTATAAAATATATAATAGGGGACTATGTGAAGATAGACAAAGGGTATACCAAATCATAGTCATATGACTTGCAAAATTAAATCAAGTTGGTAGTTTTCTTCCTTCGAAATTATTTCTTTTTCTTTTAATTTTTATAAAAGTGGTTTATACGAATTTTTAACTGGAACCCAGTATAAAATTAATTTTTATTTAAAGTTAAAATTACGAATATAAAAAAAAAAAAAAAAAAAATATATATAAAATCAAAAGAAAAGTGAAGAAAATTTTAGATCTACAGTGTAGAGATAACAAAAGTGAACATAGTGTTCCAACCAAACCTATAGTTCCTATAGTATATATAGAGTTCTGGAAAAGCCCCCGCAGATCCAAAAAAGGATATTCAAAATATATCTTTTATTAAATGTAGCAGAGGTATGTGTCCTATTTCAAAAAACATAAGCCTACATATAAAAGAACATAAAAGAAACAAATCTATGGTGTTCTAATTTGTGTTGTATTTACCCGTCTAGGTACTCTTTCGTGTTCCTAGGGGCTCCTCATTGGGAGTGTGCACAACTAGTGCATCTGTCCCCTTTAAGTTTAAAGGTGTCCTGATTCTACTGAGGTCAAAAAAGTAAAGGAAGATAGTGCTAGTTCGATATCGATTATCTAGGGGAGCATCAGAATCAACATAACAAGTGAAATATCGAAAGGAGTAAAAAAAGGTCCCAAGAGGGCAACAAAAAAGGAGAAACTGCATTTAAAGAAGTGAAGAATTAAATTAGTAAAGAAAGAAAAGAGAAAAGCAGAAAAAGACAAAGTGAATTACATAATATATATAAAATAGTTAAAATTATCTAACCTTCTTAGATATATATATTATATTTAATGTAACAATAATTCGTGCGATTTATTTAACGTAAAGTTAGTTTTTTTAATTTAACATAAAGTTTTTTTTATTTAACGTAAAGATATAATATCTAAAAATGTAGATTACAAAGTGTAAAGGCCAAATCTGTTTTTAATAGTTAAATTTTGTGTCGCGTCAACAGAAATTTTAGTGAAACATAGAAAAACATCATTCCTGATCTGTTCTGCCGGCAGGACGTCGAGGGAGGTGTAAAACCGTAAGTTCATATATATATACATTTTTGCTAAAATTTGTGCTGGGATGATAAAGTAATTCCCCAGATAAAGAACAACACAACGGTTAAAAACAGATACCGGTTTCTTTTTCTTTTCTTTTACCATTTTTAAATTTGAAATCTTTTTATTTTTATTTGATAATAATTTTTGGATTTTTTTGTTATATTTTTATTTGTCAATTAAAAATCTTAGACCTATATGGTAGTATGCAATGTCTTTTCGAATTGTTCAGAATTTGGTGAAGGAAAATTTACATCAGTATGATGTGTTGTTAAAAGCAAAGCGACAGGTGTGTGGAGAATCTTGTCAGACCGTCTAGAAAGGTAACGCGACTTTAACATGACCCGAACGGTGAACTTCGATCTTCATAGCTACAGTTTATACTAGGGGCTATCTTCCACAATAAATGGCCAAGGAAGATAGCGAAAGGATATGTCTTCTAGACATATGGGAGGGCTGGCTAAGCTGTGCCGATAATATCAGGCAAAATCTTCCTGGTCTTAGCGAACCATTGTGCTGGCGAGACGATGGAGTGAGGGTGTCATTCTCTTGAAAAGTAAGATGGAAAATAGATAAATTTTAGGTTATATAGGATAAGATGGGGGTTAGATTTTACTTACTAGGTTAGGATTAGGATAGTGTTAGGGTTAAGTCATTTTATTTCCGTCTTACTTTTCATCTTTCTTCCTTTTGAGTCCGACCAATGTCCGTCTGATTTTAATTTAGTTTATTAGCTTTCTCCTACCTTGTACTTTTTCTTTTTCTTTGGCATGTAACAAAAATAAATTTTGAGCATAGTGCTTTAGTGAAGGACAAGAACCTCCCCATCTGACGAGCTTAGTCGAGCCAGAGACAAGCATGTCACCGTCCAAGTATCTCAGCACCACAGTCACCCCTGTGGTCATAAAGCAGCTCATTTCAATGGCGCCCAACGCATTTTTTTTATTTATCCTTCGAGACCAATTTTAACTCCAAGGGGACAATTTTCTTAGGAAGATTGTCACCTTGGACTTTCAATAGCCTCTTCTAAACTTTTTAATATTTTACTTTACTATCCAAATACAGCATACTCACAAACCGTGTATACTTCTGCATACCTCCTTTTTATCTAAAAATTTCTGTCCAAAACTTAAGTCTATAGAACCAGTGTTTCCGTGAGGAGATTGAAAGATTAATTTGAATGCAGGAGTGGGACGATTTTGAAAGGCTATACGCTTTGCGCTGTCCTGAATGTTAGGGCTCAGTCCGGTTTCCAGAGAGGCGTAAACTCTGGTCTATAAAACTCGTCCGTGTTGATGTTTAGCTAGATAGTCATGCCAACCTTCTATAAGAGTTCTCCACTCGTTGTAAGTAGCGTCATGGAAGAAAGGCTAGGCATCATCACTCACTCTGATCAGGAGGATTTCAGCTGTGAAGATGACCGACTTGACAGACAAGACAGACACACAAACGGTTTCCTTAATAGAAAGGACATCTGACATAGAAACTGCACACACCACCGCAAAATTACAATAAACCACCTCCATAATAAACAATTAAAGGATTAAAAATTATCATACCTACTTGCAAATAACATAATGTGAATAAAACATTTAAAATTCAAGTTTGTATTTTTTTATTCATTTAAAAATATAATTTTTTTTTGAGTTCATACTCTTTCCTTTAGGGGATTTAATTTTTTTAAATTGCATTTATTTTTACTTTTCTCTTTTCATCTGAATTTTTGAATTTTCTTTATTTTTTTTCTTGACATTTAGTTAAAGTCCTGAATTTTGAAATTTTAATTTTTTTTATTTATATAAAAGAAGATCATTATTATTTTAGTTTTTTTTTTTTATAAAGTTGTTCAACCTATTTGGATTTAATGTATTTTTTTTTTTGAATTACAACAACAAGATAGTAAATTGAATCTTAGATTCATTAGCAAAAGGAGTTAGTTTTGGATATATAATTTTTTTATTAACAAAGATATACATACATTTCTGAATTTTGTTTTATATTATTTGTATTAATTTTGAATTTTGGTTTTATTTACATAATTGCACTTATTTTTGAATTTTTATTTTTTTACTACTTGAAAGTGATTTTATTATCTACTTTTTGTTGCGTTTGATAAGCAGTCAAAAATAATAATCTTTGGTTGAATTTTTTTTTTTACATGAAAAGATAAAGATAGACAGCCAGATCTTAAAATCATGGTTGGAAGAGGCTGGGGAGCAATATCCAAAAAAATGCCTAGTAGGCCTACAGTTAGTATAAGGTATCCTCTTAGGAATCTTCTAGATCAGGTAGAAGACAGGGCATCAGTAAAAAGGGACAATCCCAGCGCAATGTCCACTCTAAATGGGGATGCTATGAGTAGGTCGCTAGGTGAAAACCCACTTGGATCATACGGTTCCAATGTAGCTCAGCCAAGAGCGAGAGTACAGAGTGAGTCAGTGAGGAAATTCGCACTTCGCCGACCAATAATCGAGGAGGTCGATGAGAATAGTAGCCTTCACGGCCCAGACGATGACTATGATATCCTCGATCAGATCCGTTTAATACAGATTGAAGAAAGAACTATCCGTACAGATATGGAAACCTTAGAGCGAAACACTCAGCGTGACCAAATGCACAGTCAATTTGATCACAATGAAGATTTCATTCAAAGAGTTACGGAGGGGAATACGGAGCCCCTAGAGCGAAGTTATCAGCGAATGAATACGAGTGATCGACAGCCATATTAAACCGAGTATGATTTTATTAGAAGGGTTACTGAGGAAAGTATCTCCAACAAAATAGAATCTGCGGTGACTCTAGCAGTCCGCGAATGTAATGAAAGGACTTTGAATATGTTTCATGATGGTATGTCGAAGATGTTCGTTACCATGGAGAATAAAATTAAGGAATTAAATAAAAAAATAAGTGAACTTAGCAATCCTTTGATACAATATGCTTTTCCTCCTCAAGATAGACAACCAGAAAATATTTATACGTCTAGACCTGGAGTATCTGCACCAGTAATTCCACAGAGATTACCTCAAGCTCCTAGTTCGGGAACGCCAATAGATACGTGTACCCACAACTCGAGGGATCCTAGGCGGTTGGAAACTTATAGATGGGGTTTTAAGTTTGATGGGACGGCAAAATCTATGCCAGTTGAAAGATTCTTTTTTAGAGCTGAAAATTTGCGAAAAGAAAATAGATTAAGTGTGGAGGAATTGGCCACTTATTTTCATCACCTTTTGTCAGGGGAAGCCCTAACATTTTATTGGCAATACCTTGAAGAAAATGCAGATATAAGGCCTACTTATAATGAAATGAAATCGGAATTAATTAATCGATTTAAAGAAAAGAGAAAAGATCCTGAAATTCTCAGAATGATTATGGATAGGAGACAACTTCCTCATGAGACTTTTGACGAATTTTATAGCGATATTTGGGCTTTGTTCCTGCAGATGCGAAATCGTCCAAATGAACAAGATATGCTAGGAATTTTAATGCCTAATATACAAGATAAAGTGGCAAATCTCATCTTTAGCAACACGATATATACAATCTACGATTTGAGAGAGCAGTGTAGGAAGGCGGAAATGCATATAGCAACTAGAGAGGGTCGGCTCAAGAAAAATGTTAGTGAGGTAGGCTATTTCAAACCAGAGATACATGAAAGTGACTGGTCAGGAAAAGATAATTCGTGTTATTTAGAAGAAGAAGAATACGACATAGCAGCCTTACAGCCAAATAGAGGGAATATAAATTATAATAAGAAAGTTTCAGGTCCACACAACTATCCTAAAAAGGATAAAAGAGATTTAGGTGGGAATGCAAATTTAAAAGAAACAGAACCGAACAAAGCTAATTGTCATTCAAGCTTTCATGCTATAACATGTTTCAGTTGTGGACAAGGAAGTATTTCTTTCAAATGTGCCTCTTGTTTGGGAAAAGTTCAAGTCGGGAGTGCGTCCGGGACTCAACTACCGACGAAAAATCAACTTCCCGGGAATCCGATTCACTCGGAAAAATAGACATTTTAAAACGAAATATAAATGAAAATGAAATTGAACATACTACAAAAATAAAATCTGACACAATTTCGAGAAAAACTCTACATCAAAGACACATAGAGTATCAAGAAGCAAGGAAAAGAATTTTTGGTGAAGAATTAGTGCAATCTACAAAAAAATCAAAGAATTATAAGAAAATTTTAAAATTAAGGGAAAAATGTGCAATAAGTAGATTCCATAAGAATAGAATAGAGTCATCTATTATAACAAGCACAGACGATTGTAGGCCATACACAAGAGTAATCGTAGATGGTGAAGAGATACACGGATTGTTAGATAGTGGAGCTTCCGTAAGTTTTTTGGGAATTAAGGCAATAGATTTTATTAAAAATCATAACATATAACTTACAAAAATGAATATAGGTATTAAAACAGCTGATGGAAACAATCAAGAAATAATAGGTAGATTTAAAACAAAGGTTTCATGGAGAAATGTAACGCTAGATATGGAATTATTTGTTGTTCCGGGCTTACAACAAAAACTATATTTGGGTGTCGACTTTTGGAGATCCTTTAAGGTAGCTCCCCACATCGTCAGTTCTCTGGACACTCAAGATCTTGTCCCCGTCAGGCAACTTTCACCAGCACAGACTGAAGAATTAGAGCGGGTCAAGCAGCTGATCCCTTCTTTTGCAGTGTTGGGATTGGGTAAGACAAGTCTAGAAGAACACGTCATTGAGATGGAAGACGACCGCATTCCCATCAAACAGCGACACTACCCAATGTCACCTATAGTACAGAAGCTCATGTACGTGGAACTAGACCGAATGCTCGTATTAGGAGTGATTGAAGAAAGTAATAGTGCTTAGAGTTCTCCAGTTGTGCTGGTGAGAAAACCTGGAAAGAACAGACTTTGCTTGGATTCACGTAAAGTGAATACAGCTACCAAGAAATTCGTATACCCACTGCCACATATAGAAGGCATTATAAGCCGTCTTCAAAACACCCACTTCATTTCAAGCATTGATTTAAAAGATGCTTCCTGGCAGATTCCACTGGAGGCCAAGTCAAGGGAGAAAACAGCTTTCACAGTCCCTGGGCAGCCATTGTATCAGTTCATGGTCATGCCGTTTGGACTGTGCAATGCCGCTCAGAGAATGTGCAAGTTTATGGACAAGGTCATTCCCGCTCGTGTCTTTGTCTACCTTGACGACCTCTTGATTTGTTCTCCAGATTTGGAAACTCACATTAAGGCTCTGGAAGAAGTGGCAAAATGTCTGCGTGAGGCTGGACTCACTATCAACGTGGAGAAGAGCAAATTCTGTTTTAAGGAGATAAAGTATCTTGGTTATTTCATCGGTGATGGGTGTCTACGAACAGACCCCAAAAAAGTCTCTACTGTGAAAGATTTTCCTATCTCAGGAACTACTAAGCAACTCTGTCGGTTTCTAGGAATGACGGGATGGTATAGGCGTCTTATACCCAATTTTGCGACTATATCATCCCCCATGACTGACTGTCTCAAAAAGGGCAAATCGTTCGGGATGACAAGCGAAGCGATAAAAGCCTTCAACGAACTAAAGACGATGCTAATAACAGCTCCCATACTTACGAACCCCAACTTTTCGAAACACTTTTACATTCAGTGCGATGCATCGACTTCAGGCGTAGGGAGTGTGCTTTTTCAAAAAGATACTTTGGAGAATGAACGGCCGATAGCATTCATGTCTCAAAAGCTTAATTCGGCACAAAGAAATTACACAGTGACAGAACTTGAATGCTTGGCGGCTGTTCTTTCGGTAAAGAAGTTCAGGGCATACATTGAGGGTCTAACTTTTGCGATTATAACAGACCATGCAAGTCTGAAATGGTTAATGACCCAAAATGACTTATTTGGACGTTTGGCTAGATGGAGTTTCAAATTGCAGGGTTTCGATTTCACAATCGAACATAGGAAAGGTATCCTTAATGTAGTCTCTGATACTCTCTCACGTATCCATATGAGCGAGCTTAATCCCGAGAAAGAAATTCAGGAAGTTGATCTCAGTTCTCCATATTTCTGTTCACAGGAGTATGAAGAATTGAAGAAAATGGTTACCGAACACAAAGACAGACTACCTGATGTATGTGTTTCGGAAGGATTTGTGTACAAACGGACAGACATAAGGACTGGTGAGGAACTACAGGAAGATAGAGCATTGAAACTTTGGGTTCCGAAGGAGTTGCATGGGAGGCTCTTGGAGGCGGCTCATAATTCACCAGCAGCAGGACATGGAGGTATCCATAAGACCTTAGCGAAGTTGCGGCAAAAGTATTTTTGGCCAAATATGACCAGTGAAGTTAAAGAAGATATCGGTTCATGCGACATCTGCAAGTGTAATCGACCTATGAATGTGATTTCGCGACCACCAATGGGGAATCAGGTAGTTTCAGAAAGACCTTTCCAAAGGTTGTATATAGATTTTTATAGGACCGTATCCTAGAACTAAAACAGGACATACACACATTTTCATATGTCTAGACCATTTCAGTAAGTTTGTTTTCCCAAAGCCGATCAAAAAAGCCACTGCTTCAATACTAGTGAATTATTTAGAAGAGAACGTTTTTCACATTTTTGGCATTCCAGAGTATATTCACTCAAACAATGGTAAACAGTTTACTTCTGAACTGTTTGCCAGCTTTCTCAAAAGGTATGGTGTTAAACACACCCGTACTGCATTCTATTCACCACAAGCAAATGCATCAGAACGCGTAAATCGCTCTGTATTATCCAAAATCAGGTCTTATTTAGATAGCGATCAAAGAAATTGGGATCTACATGCTACCAATGCAGCATTTTCTCTCAGGAGTGTAATCCATGACTCAATTGCTTTTGAACCCTACTACGCTGTATTCGGTTCACAAATGGTTCAGCACGGAGGATCTTACGAACTCCTTCGCAAATTAGATGCGTTAAAAGATAGTAGCATAAGAATAGACAACAATAGTGATAAATTACAGTTGGTTAGAAGAAAACTTTTTGAAAATTTAAAGCTAGCTCACCAAAAGACAGAAAAAGTTTATAATACTCGAAGTAGGGATATACAATACCGCGTAGGACAACTAGTTTTCAGGCGAAACTTTAAACAAAGCAGCTTAGCAGATGCCTATAATAATAATAAAAAACTAGGTCCTAAATTCCTCAAATCCATCGTTTTGAAAAAAATTGGAAACTCATTATATATGAGATATGAAATCTCAAAGGAGAGAAGGTAGGAGTTTTCCATGCAAAGGATCTCCACACATAGTGCAATAATTACTCTAACAAACCCCTTCTGCTAAAACTTAACTGCTGTGATACCCTACTGTGATATACTTCTGTGATAAATTTGATGATACTATGCTGTGATAATAATCTTTTATGATTTAGAGTTACATTTTATGGACTAAAAATATATAAAATAGTTAAAATTATTTAACCTTCTTAGATATATATATTATATTTAATGTAACAATAATTCTTTCGATTTATTTAACGTAAAGTTAGTTTTTTTAACTTAACATAAAGTTTTTTTTTATTTAACGTAAAGATATAATATCTAAAAATGTAGATTACAAAGTGTAAAGGCCAAATCTGTTTTTAATAGTTAAATTTTGTATCGCGTCAACAGAAATTTTATTGAAACCTAGAAAAACATCATTCCTGATCTGTGCTGCCGGCAGGACGTCGAGGGAGGTGTAAAACCGTAAGTACATATATATATACATATATACCTAAAATTTGTGCTGGGATGATAAAGTAATTCCCCAGATAAATAACAACACAACGGTTAAAAACAGATACCGGTTTCTTTTTCTTTTCTTTTACAATTTTTTAAATTTGAAATCTTTTTATTTTCATTTGATAATAATTTTTGGATTTTTTTGTTATATTTTTATTTGTCAATTAAAAATCTTATACCTATATGGTAGTATGCAATGTCTTTTCGAATTGTTTAGAATTTGGTGAAGGAAAATTTACATCAGTATGATGTGTTGCTAAAAGCAAAGCGACAGGTGTGTGGAGAATCTTGTCAGACCGTCTAGAAAGGTAACGCGACCTTAACATGACCTGAACGGTGACGATCTTCATAGCTACAGTTTATATTAGGGGCTATCTTCCACAATAAAAGGCCAAGGAAGATAGCGAAAGGATATGTCTTCTAGACATATGGGAGAGCTGGCTAAGCTGTGCCGATAATATCAGGCAAAATCTTCCTGGTCTTAGCGAACCATTGTGCTGGCGAGACGATGGGGTGAGGGTGTCATTCTCTTGAAAAGTAAGATGGGAAATAGATAAGTTTAAAGTTATATAGGATGAGATGGGGGTTAGATTTTACTTACTACGTTAGGATTAGGATAGTGTTAGGGTTAAGTCATTTTATTTCCGTCTTGCTACAAAATAGAGTAACATCTTCACCATCCGTTCTTTCGCCAGTGTATTGGCAAAGGTATGTGAGTGTGTCTTTTCATCTTTCTTCCTTTTGAGTCCGACCAATGTCCGTCTGATTTTAATTTAGTTTATTAGCTTTCTCCTACCTTGTACTTTTTCTTTTTCTTTGGCATGTAACAAAAATGAATTTTGTGCATTGCGCTTTAGTGAAGGACAAGAACCTCCCCATCTGACGAGCTTAGTCGAGCCAGAGACAAGCATGCCGCCGCCGTCCAAGAATCTCAGCACCAGAGTCACCCCTGTGGTCATAAAGCATCTCATTTCAATTGTTGACTGTAACTAAAAGACATAATTGGTGTCGTGGGAGTTTGCTTATGATAATTGTTTCGTGGAAAGCTTATCTCATTACTCGCAACTTATTATTATCAAAAGCTTTTGGAAAGCGCCTTATTGCTTAAAATAATAAATCTAGACAAAAAAAAAAGTTTATTGTTGTTATAACAAACAACTACCTTCGCTGCCTTTTGGAAGCTTTTTCGCAACAGAATTTCTGATTCTGGGCCAATAATCTTATGCTGCATTTACACGAATGGCAAAATGCCATTATATCTGTCAAATTATAGCCATTTTTCTTTTCATCGTGTAAGCGCTCTAAATACTGGCAATATTTTTGCCAAAAGAAAATGGCAGAGAGAATTTGGCATTAAAATGCTGCCAATAATATGGCTATGTGTAATTGCTTTATTGAAGCCATTTTTCAAATTATGTCATTCTAGAATAAGAATGAACTTGCTCATTGTTTTATGGCATGTTTCCCGTATTTTGAAATCTGCCATTATTTGAACTCGTGCATGTCTTAAAATATTATTTCTGCCATTATTTTACCATTTTTTGGCAGAAATATTGGCAACTTTGCCATTCGTGTAAATCCGGCATTAGTTAAATTATTGGCAATGGCCAATGCAAATGCAGAGAATGTCAGAATTGAGAAGTCATTGCTAACTTTAAAAACAAATCGAGCTTCAACAAAGGGTAGTATTTTACGAATTAAAGGTCTTTTAGATAGCAAAACATTAGAAGTCACCGAACTTGAAAGCCGTCTGGGTGTTTTAGAATCCTATTTTAAACAAGCTCTTAATTACCAAACTAAAATAGAAGAGGTGAGTCCCAAGGATAATGGTCGTCCGAACATAGAGGAATGATATTGTACAACCAAGACTAAAATTTTATCGTTGATGGGTAACAAAAGGAGGAGTAGTGTTGCTGTCGGAGATACTACCTTATCTATAGTGCTGGCCTCGAGACGAGACTCTGCGAGACTTTTTTAAGTCTTGTCTCGGTCTCGTTAAAACCGAAAATTTTCAATCTCGTCTCAGTCTCGTGTCGGTCTCGTATAATTAAATCTCGTCTCGGTCTCGTCTCCGAAAAATACGATTTCCGGACAAACTGGTGATTATTGGAACGAAATATTTTCGATTATCGTTTGAATATGTGCAGAAGCAAATAAATATTTACCTGAAATTGGATTTTTCTAATTAATTAGACTCTCTGTTAATTTCGGTCCAAATATACAGCTACTTCCTTGCCTTTTTCTAGCTTACCGCTGCAAAAGCTTCCCAAGTTTTCCGGCAAATATTGTGATTATAAAAATTTTATTGGACTTCAAAACATTAGTGCACAACGATAATTCTATTGCACCGATTGAAAAATTCAATCATTTGATTTCTTGTTTGAGTGAGCAAGCCCGAGGGACAATAAAATCTTTAAAGTTACTGAAGAGAACTACTGAAAAGCACTTAATCGACTTGAAGAGAGGTACGACAAAAAAGGTTTGATATTCCTAGAATATATTTCGTCACTCTTCGATTTGCCCAAAATGAAAGGGACCTCGTCATCGCAGCTTAGAAGTTTGGTGGATGATACATCCGCATTATTCGATTCGCTCAAATCCTTAGGCAGTTACGAAGAAATTTGCAATGCCACTATCATTCATTTAGTCATGTCCAAGGTTGATACTCAAACCCACAAAAAATGGAATGAGTCTCTCGACTATATAAAATTGCCAAAGTGAACTGCTCAGAGTGTCTTAATAATCGATGTCAGTTCTTGGAAAACAAAGAATCGAAAAATTCCAGTTCTGCGGAGGGGCCTGAATTATCACAACAAGCACAGAAGAAACCTTCCCATGTCTCATTGTCAGTGACCAAAATTACATGTCTTTATTGTAAATCATCAGCCCTTCATATTGCCGATTGCAATAAATGTAGGAAACTTCATGTTTACGATTGGTACAAAAAAGCAAAGGCTCTATCTCTTTGCATTAATTGCCTTAGCAAAGGCCACGGCGTTAAGGAGTGTTCTGCGGAAAAAATGTGAGGTTTGTTCGGATCCACGTCACCTTCTTCTGCATAGGTATGAAGAAATGGTTGTTCAAAATGAGCAACCGGCTGCTGATGCACCTGCTGCAAATTCGCGGACAACATTATTGAATTCAACATCAGCTGATGCAGAGTCACAGGTAGTCTTTGCTACAGTCGTTGTTAGGGTTCGCAATTTAAATGGTGAATTCATAGAAGCCAGGGCCTTACTAGATTCAGGATCGCAGATTAATTTGATGACCCAATCCTTAGCAAAAAAATCTTCACCTTAAGCCTGTTTATAGTCCAGTTAATTAATATTAGTGGAGTCAGTTCCAAAGGAACAAAAATCGATTCATACACTATGACGTCGTAAGAATCGAGTTTTGGTGGGTTCGAAAAGAATATTGAGTTTTGGATTGCTCGTGCGATAACTGACTTCCAACCTCAAAAAGAGTTTCAGATTGGCACTTGGAATATTCCAAAAAATTTGGAATTAGCAGATCCTTCCTTTTATAAGCCTTAAAGGGTTGGCATGTTGTTAGGGGCAGAACTATTTTTTGATTTAATGGAGACCGGAAAAATATGACTAGGCCCAAATTTGCTGATGCTGCAAAAACCTGTTGGGTAGTCTTAGGCAGCTGCTTGGTACAAATGAGATGTTGCAATTTGGTGCAGCTACAACTTGATAAAATGGGGGTAAGATTTTGGACTTTGGAGGAGATTTCTCCTAAATCATATCTCACTCTAGAACAAGAACGTGCTGAATAACACTTCAAACAAAATTATCAGGGCCTGCAAAATGGTCGAATTCGCATTAAGCTTCCGTTCAAGGAAATGTGATCTAAGTTAGGCAATTCTTTGGACATAACCAAGAAAAGGTTTTACTCCTTGGAGAGGAGATTGAACAAAGACCTTGAATTGAAACAACAATATTCGCAATTTATTCAGGAATATTTGCAACTGGGGCACATGTCCTTCGTTGAGCATATAAGTGTGAATCAGCCGCATCAATGCGTTTTTCGTCCTGAAAGTTCTTCAACCAAACTAAGAGTGGTCTTCGACGCATCGTGCCGAACCACGTCTTAGTTATCGCTCAATAATGTTCTCATGGTAGGACCAACTATACAAGAGGAATTGTATTCGATAGCTTTGAAGTTAAGAACTCATCGGTTCGCTCTGACAGCTGATATACGAAAAATGTATCGTCAGATTGAAGTTGATCCATATTTCAACTTATTTTTTGGAGGAATGACTCTTACGATAGGCTTCAAACGTATTGTTTAAATACCGTTACATACGGTACTTCTGCTGCACCGTTATTAGCAACGCGTTGTCTGAAAGAAATTGGAATTCGAAACGAAGTACAATATCCTGTGACAAACAAAAAAAAGCAAAGGGATTTTTACGTCGACGATCTCATAATAGGAGCCAACACATTAAAAGAACTTATACAAATCCAAGAAGAAGTAACCCAAATTTTATGTTCTGCCGATTTTGAACCGCACAAATGGCACTCCAATGCGTCGATTAATCCAACAAAAAATTCCAAATTAGAGTTGAAAACTGACGAAATGGAAACAACGAAGACACTTGGCATTGAATGGAATCCTAAGGATGATGTATTCAACTTCTTCGTTAAAGATACAATGTCAACAAATTATTTGACAAAACGGACTGTTCTTTCTTATGCAAGTAGATTATTCGATCCCCTTGCACTTCTTGGGCCAATAGTAGTAAAGGCGGAATTGTTTCTTCAGACTTTGTGGGCTGAAAAGTAAGATTGGGATGATCCATTGCTTGTCGGAGCTTCATCTTTACACCAAAAATTAAAAATATACACATTCATGGATCTGCTGACGCATCGGTTAAGGCATACGGATTCTGTCTATATGCAAGATGTGAGGACAAATGTGGTTATATATTTGTAAGATTGATAACTGGTAAATCGAGAGTGGCCCCATCGAAAACACAGTTATACACAGTGAGCTGTGTGTTGCCCAGTTGCTGGCGAAGCTGTATTAAATGGTTGAAGACTCACTTAAAATTAATTCAAATGAAGTCTTCTTTTGGATTGATTCTGAAATAGTGTTGTATAGGCTTTCGTCTTCAAGTAATCTGTATGGAACTTTTGTGGCGAATTGAGTAAGCGATACGCATTCCTTAGCTTTAAACGTCTGTTGGAGACATGTTCGATCAGAAAACAATCCTGCTGATCTTATATCGCGAGGAAGCCTCGTTAACGTTTTAAATACATCGATTTGGTTTGAGGGTCCTCAATTTTTGAAAAATCCCTCTAATCAATGGCCAGAAAATCGAAAATTTGATCTCGACACTTCAATGCTAGAAACCAAAAAGAAAAAAACAATATTAGTTTGTTCTGCAGTCAACTGATCATTTTTGGAAACGCTTGAAAAATATAGCGATTTTAGCAAAACTGTTCGACTCATAACTTACATTCTTCGATTTTGTAAAATTTCCAGAGCCAAAGGAGTTGAAAGGGACACCTGTGTCTGCAGAAGAGTTGAACGAAGCGACAATGTCTATGGTATGGTGCAGTCAACAGGAATGTTTTGCTACAGAGATAGCAGAAATAAATTCAAAAAAAGATAACCTGTCTTCTAAAACTGAATCAAAATTATCATCGTTCTTAGATGTCATATGTAACAGGTAATTGCTTCGTGTTGGGGACGTATTCGGAATTCAGATGTTGAATACGACGCAAAGTTTCCTTTACATTTGCCAGGCGATAGTTATTTGGTGAGGGAATATGTTCGAGATCTTCATATTCGAAATTATCATGCTGGACCTCAGACTCTTTTGAACTTTATAAGAGATCGTTTCTGGATTGTCAACACACGAAAATTAGCCAGGCAGGTCATCAACAAGTGCATCCATTGTATAAGGTACAAACAAAAGTTGCTTGACCAAATAATGGGGAACTTACCAAAAGATCGAGTCACACCAGGTAGACACTTCGATATTTGTGAAGTTGATTTTTGTGGTTCGATGTTTACTTCGTGGAAAATTTAAGGTAAGGTGCCGTATAATTCATACGTATCTGTTTTTGTTTGCTTTGCTACAAAAGCCGATTTTGAACTTGTTTCTGATCTCAGCTCTGACGCATTTATTGCAGCTTTAAAGAGGTAGGTTCATAGGGCGAAGGGGTTGCCCTTCAAAAATACACTGCGATAATGCAACCAATTTTGTTGGCGCAAAAACTAAATTAAAAGACCTTAAAGAGTCATTTTTTAAACAATTAAATACAAATATAATAATATATAATATATATATAATTATTGAGTTCGTTGAAGATAAAGGGATACAGTTCGAGTTCATACCGCCTCGGGCTTCTGACTTTGAAGGCATTTGGGAGGCGGCTGTCAAGTCGGCAAAAACTCTTCTCACAAAAACCTTGGGGGGCGCTCTTCAAACCTTTGAGGAACTGAACACTGCACTAGTAGAAGTAGAGGCCATACTCAATTCGAGGCCACTTTCTGCAATTTCTACTAATCGGAGGGAATTCAGCGCTCTTACACCGTGCCATTTTTTAATTGGGTCCCCCATGAATTTTTTTCCGGAACCGGAAAGAAACATCAATCAAATTTCTTCTCTTGGTGGCAAAGAATCACAACTCTGAAACAGCATTTTTGGAAAATGTGATCGACTGACTGCCTCCGAAGTCTTCAAGAGAGGTCCAAATGGTTCGTTCTACCCTCGCAAGAGCGAGGGTAGAACGAGTTATCCGAGGCAATGACGACACTGTTCGAGTTGTCGATTTGAAGACTGCAGCTGGAAGATTTCGACGTCCCATCACAAAGATAGCACCGCTTAATTTGGATTGAAAGCACAGCTTGTCAATGGGCCAGAATGTTGTGGCCTAAGTCACATTTTATAATTTAAATCAATAAAAATACATAGAATATTTGAATTAACCGCCAAACAATATATAAGTAAATTTAGTTCAAATAATTTTACATCATTTCTCTCATTCTCTATTAACGAAATTCACCACACCTTGCCTTCATAGTTAACCAAAAATTGTCAGAAATAATTAAAATTGTTAAAAGAGTTAAATTGTCTAATTAAGCTAAAATTTAAAGATATTAAAAAGGTTGAATTGTTTAAATAAAACAAAGGTTTTTATTTCCTTGTCATACTCATAATTGGAAACTTTTACAACGCCCTTCTCTCCTACAAACTAAAAATTGCCAGCAACTCAGTTTCCTTGTGTGACAGGGGTCTAAGCAATATGAAGGGAAAAAGGTTGGTTTGTCATTCCCAAAAACAAATTTTTTATGGAAGCTAGTAGACATAAGTGAATCTGTCTAATCGCTTGTTTGTTTTGGAAGTAAATTCTTGATTCCAATTTTTTCATGACGAGAACGAGAGTCAGTTGGTTTGGTTGTATCTTTTTCTTTTTTGCTGTACATCGGACCGTCCAGCACAGGAGGCAGCAGCAGGGCTGTCGTTTCGTTTTATGAAAGAGCAGTACCTCGAGAAAAAGAAAGCAGTACGGTACCAAACATATTTGTTGGTAGATTTATTTTTATTTAAAATGAAAATTCTGTTAATAGCAAAAATTTCACCAATCAAGTTATTTGGATTTAAAATATGTGGCTGTATATTATATAAATTAAGATTAATTGAAACAATTTATTAATTTAGTGTTTATGTTAAGTCGGTTGATTTTCAAGATCTTTGAGGGATTGCAAAACTAAAACATCAACATTCATTTAATAAAAATAAATTACACCTAGTAATTAATAAATTAAAATTAATCAAAATTAATAGTTTTGATTTATTGATTGAACAGAATAAGACAAAATTAAGGTATTATAGTGCTTTTGAAGCATAACGGTCAAAGAGTTAAATATCAATGGCGCAAAATTTTAAACAACCTATTGTTTAGGGCTTAACATTTTACTAGTTTACAATTTCCTAAGTATTTAGCAATTTACTATCTATTCCAAAATTGTAAACATTTTGCTAACTAGTAAGTAGGGTTTGAATTTGATGAACACAATTATTGTTTTTATGCGTTGTAAATTAATTATATGTTGATGGAAACCCATCATGTGCTTGAAATAAGTATTCTATATATGTATTTTTATCATTTTAACTTCATTATTTACAAAAAAAAGGAAAAAAAGTTGGGTACCAGCAGGACT
The DNA here is from genome assembly GCA_949320155.1 of Melangyna quadrimaculata. NCBI lineage: Eukaryota > Metazoa > Arthropoda > Insecta > Diptera > Syrphidae > Melangyna > Melangyna quadrimaculata. The sequence continues at coordinate 20,793,751 of OX439486.1, forward strand.
CTAACCTGGAACATTTGGGTCTTCTCATATGGATTTAGTACGATACTAAAAAGATAAAATAGCCAGTTGGTGATTTTAACTTTAGTAAAATGTAAGGGGATAGTACGATACTAAAGCCGTTTTAAATGAGCAAACACACAATTTTAAACCTGGTATCATACTAAAAATGATTTAACAGCGTATTAAATCGTCTTAAATTTTGCGCCAATATTATTAAAAACGACAAATTTTGCTTTGATATTGACTTTGGATTCAAATTACTTATATACCTAGTAATCACAGAGGAAGATTTATGTAAATTAGTTACTCATTAACTGTCCTTTTAATTAGAAAAAACTGCAGAACAGAAGACCAGGCGCTTTGAATTAATTTATAAGTAAGTTAAGCCTTTACTAAAATCTAAAAAAAAAACAGAAAGAAAAACAAAAACAAAAAAAAATAAAAATAAAAAAACAAAACATAAAAATAAAAATAAAAATAAGTAAAAAAAAACTTAAAACTTATGTAAAACAAAAGCCCGGGCCCTTTAAACTAATTGAAAAGTAAGTTAAGGCGTCACTAAAACTTAAATACAACAAAAAAAAAACAAAACTAAAAACAGAATTAATAAAAAGAAAAGCTAAAACCTTATTGACCACAAAATTTTCAAAAAAAAATTAAAAAATTAACAAACAAAAAAGAAAAATAAAACAAAAAACTTTATTAATCTTTTAATTTTAATATTTTATTTTTGTATTTAAATTGGATACAACTAATGCAATAGACAAATGCAGTGAATCTTTTCAAAAGAAACACGATTCCTAAAACAAAAAACTGTGTAAACTAAAACAAGAACAAATTATAAATAAAGAATCAACTTCAATAGGCAATAAAAAACCCAAAGCAGTGGATGATTTAATCGTCAACTTGTCTACAGAAGTTTTTTCACAACAGCAACTTGATGTTTTGAATAAAGGATTAAATTTCACACCAAAACCTTTACATATGCCCATCATTGAATCGATCGTTGATTTAGAGACCTGCATAAAATACACACCACCGCAAATTAAGGACGAAATAAGAGATTTTGCCAAACCAATCATCAGAGATGCCAAATCAAAGTTTAAATGTGATGCGAAATCTCCAAAAATTCATGAAATCCATTTAAAGATTGTTATACGGTGCTCTGGTTCACTCGTTTGTATAACTGTATAACAGTATTACATTTGTTTTTTGTCAAGTGATCCACTGATCTCTAATTAGTTTATCTATGGTTTTGTTTTTTGTAATTTTTTTGTAAATAAAATAATTTGTGAAATTTGTAAAATGACTGAAAAGAAGAAATATAAAAAATCAGTAAGCTTTTAGTTAGGGAAAATGTAAAATAATTAATAATATATACAGAAAGAAGAAATTGCTCGCGAGTTTGATTTACCAGAATTTAAAAGCAAAATTGCTACAATAATGAAGCAGGATGGGCAGGCTTATTGTATTTGCCGTTCGTCGGATATTGCTCCATATTTATGATGTTAGGATTAATAGCTACTTTATTTATTTGCATTTATTTTCTTTTACTTCTTTAGAGGGTGCGGCGCGCGGTTGCGAAGAATGATGCAAAATCATTGTGATTGCATTAACATTACCGAAAAAGAAGCAAAGCACTATTATTCCCGTAAGTGCAAAGAAGAAGATCCCAGCTTACAGACAGTATTTCGAGTAGTTCGAGTAACCCTGACCGTGTTGACTTAGGAATAAAAAAATTAGCTCTTGTAGCTAAATATAAGGCTGACTGGAATTAGTGCCAATTTGATGTTAATTTGATGTTAATTGGTTTTGTTCCCAGAAAATAATACTGAATACTTTGGTTTCTTTTAGCTGTGCATTAAAAAAAAATCCAAAATACAACCAAGTACAAAAGGAGTAGGAACAAGAATGGCATTTATCTGGCGACGGAGACGTACACCGATTTGACATACAAGTTGGAAACACAAAATCGAGAGTTGAATGAGAAGATGTTGTTGCTGAAGGTTTTGAAGGATGAGCTAACAAGCAAGGAGAAGATCTTCAATGAGGTCAGTTTGCTTCTCGTGGAAAAGGTTGAAGAGCTGTTGAAAACAGAAAAAGACCCTTCCAAAACAAAAGGGGAGCTACAATTGACGAAAAAAGTACTCTCGTCCACTATGCGGAGATGCAAAGAGAAAAAGTTTATTCTAGATCGTCATGTTAAAACTGAAGAACAGCTACTCAGGCATTAAAGTTATGAGAAGTAGCAGATATTGCAACTACCGATACGTTCAAGCTTCATAACACCATTCAACGCCAGCCGCCGCCGAGATATTGACCATAAAATTGAAAGTGCATGCGAGAAATTCACTAATCCCATCTAGATTTGATAAATGAAGAATTCTCAAACAGTACAAAATTACAAAACATATTTCTCAACAATGCAATGGTAAAGTCGGATCCATTTCAAATATTTAAGTCTTCTACCAATTCTCATTTGTTTTTTTTTTTTTTTTTTTGGAACAATCATTTTCCTCCATATATATATATTTTTTCACTTAAAAAACATATTGCAGAATACAACTGTTACGGTGAAAAAAATTCTGGAAAACTCTGACATCGCCGAAAAATACTTGCATCGTGAAAATTATAAAACTTTGAACGATAAGATTGAGTATGTGCTAATCACCCGTGCATTTAATTTAATTTCACATCTCAGAAAAATCACAAATCTTAGCATTTGAAATTTTAAAAGATAACATATTTTTTGTGGCAATTTGTATTGCCACAAAAAAATATGTATCTGTATCTATAATTGAATATTAATTGTAATTGTACTGTAATTGAATATTATTATATTTAGTAAGAATATATCTAGTAATTCATTGATCCAATACAATATTCTAGAAGAAATATTATTATTATTTCTTATTGCTTTTGTTCTTTTGGGAACAAATCTCCCGAAAATTGATGTCATTTTTGGAAAATAATTATTAAAAACAAAACTTAATAGTATAAGGAAACAATGTTGTAAACATTTTATTTTGTTAACAATAAATAAATAGAAGTATGCCTTTGAGTGAAATATTTGTTTATATATAAAGTTTCGTCAGATGGTTTAAAAGAATTTAAATAAAAAATTTCATCCAAAAATGTATCCTTTATAATTTCTATCACTTTATTTTTTTTTTTTTCTATTTGACTATATGTGCACTTGAATTGTTGCAATAGTAACTAAACGACTTAACGCATGTCGGTTGTCCTTACGGTGATTGTCATCTTTGTCTGATGAAGAGCTGCTGCAAGAATCAGTGGCCTTAAGGGAATACGAAGCGAATCGTTTTAGGTGGCGAACATGAGATTTGGTATTACTGCTTTCGCTTTCGTCGCTGTCGTTTTACATTCGCACTATTTTTGAAATGCGAAAAGACATTTCATTTTTTAACGCGTCAATTTCCGAGGGGTTTTTTCTGGAGTATTGGTGTATCGACACGGTCAAAAGTGGTATTTTGTTGTTTTCATTAAAATAAACAAAAATGTGAAAACTTTTTTATAAAAACAAAGTAAAGAATTAAACAATAATATTTTTCTAGATAAACTTGCAGGAACCAAAGTCAGCAACACACAAACCAGCAACAATTTTCCACGGTCATTGAATTTACAGGAGAAAATGAATAGGGATAGCCAAAGGAGCACTCAATGCGCCCACACATCGCAACTTTGGGAAAATATCAATGCAGTTTTATATGGTCACGGTCCTACACAAAGCCAGGACCAGAAGCTTTCAAGAACATTGATAAAATCGTTGGAAAACAGGCCCCAATTCCGGAAATCCTAATTCACAACAATATTGAAGTATCATCAACGCAGGACAAAGTGGAAATGTTCGCCAAATATTTCGAGGGAAACTTCACACCAAACCCACCTGATGATCCAGCGTTTCTGAACGAAGTCGAAGCATCCATTCAGCAAACCCTGCGGCCAAATCCGGAAAGCGTCGTTTTTAGTGACTCCAACCCAGCAAGTGACCCAACGGATAGAACACATCTCTGCAATATGGAGGAGGTAGCAGACATCATCGAGAATTCAAAGCCAAAAAAGTCAGCCGGACCAGACGGAGTCTCAAACTACATCCTGAAGAGGCTGCCACATGCAGTGATGATCCTTTTAACTATCATCATGAACAACTGCATCAATAACTGCTAAGATCGTGGCCATCCCGAAGAAAGGCACTAACAATCGTGTGTCCAATTACAGGCCAATATCGCTTCTGAACAACATAAGTAAAATACTGGAAGAAGTATTACTTCGTAGACTAAAGAGGTTTTGCAGCGAAAACGCCATCATCCCGGACATGCAGTTTGGTTTTAGGGAAAAGCACTCCACTTTGCATCCGCTCGTGAAGTTCCAGCATGACATCACCATAGCGCTCAACAACCATCTTGTCACCGTTGGATGCTTTCTGGATGTCGAGAAAGCATTAGACAGCGTATGGACTGAAGCCCTTATCCATAAGCTTCGCGTATTACATTTACCCCCATCACTAATAAAAATTCTTTTTTCTTTTCTTTCTTCCAGAAAATTCTACGTACAAATGGACAACTGCAAATCGGAGTTGCCCAAGGTTCGAAGCTAGGCCCCTTCCTCTACAGCCTGATGACATCTGACCAACCATTGCCATCTGGATGCGAAAATCTCCTGTATGCTGATGACTCCCTTACGTATGCCGCCTCGATGTCTCCTTTGGTAGCATTACGAAAAGTTAAGCACCACGTCAATAGACTCTACGTCTTCTACAAGAAATGGGGCATCCGGATAAACACCTCCAAATCGGAGCTTGTGTGTTTCAGGAGACCCAGTAGCGGTAGTTGCAGCGCAGCCAAGTGCAGAAGTCTGGTTCTGAAACTTCCGGACGGATCTACAATAGCAGCTAAAAAGAACGTGAAGTACCTAGGCATCCACTCCAACGAGTTGTTAAGGTTCCACCCACACTCACGAAACGTCCACCGACTCCACCCATTGATGAGATGCAGAAACAGACTAAGCCAGAAGACGAAGATACTTATGTACAAGCAACTCCTGCGGCCTATAATCAGCTATTCCTTCCCAGCCTGGTTCTCCATCTCGAAGACGGCCATGAAGGAATTTCAAATGTTCGAAAGAAAGTTACTAAGGATTTGTATCGGACTACATTTTGATCGGCAGCGAATGAGACATCACAGCAACGAGCGTCTTTACACAGAGGTGAGCATCATCCCTCTGGACAGGTACCTACTGCTTCAAGCAAAGAAGCTGTAGGACTCACTTACAGTCACCCAAATCAACTGATGAGAAGGATGGCCACTCAGCAGCGGCACTCCGAGCCGAGATACCTCAGTACGATGGAAATCCTGGTTGACAACATCATCACGTGCAACGAGCCAGCAGTTTCGTTCTACGCTGACACAGTGTCACCATATCTCCGCGGCTAAATGCCAACCCATCCCCCCACCAAAACCACAACTTGACAACCGGGACGGAACACCCCGAGGACCATAAAGTCAGCCGATTTTTAGATTTAATTTTTTGACATGTATTTTATATTTTATAATCCTTTAAATTTAAGACAAAGTATAAGATAAGGCCCCCTATGTGCCAATAAATGTATAATATCATCGTATCTAACTAGTTATAAGTCAAATTGTAAATATTATTTTGTTCAATAAACATATATATATATATACAATGTTTTTTTTTTTGAAAAAAAAAAGAAAGCCCAAAGAACTTAAGTGAATGAATTGATCAACAAAATAAACAAAAAAAGACTGGAAGTTCAAGCGGTGAAGAAGAACTTTGCAAGAATTTTTTTTTTTAACTCACAGATTCGAGGATTTTTTTATTTCCTTAACTTAGCGTTTTATGCAAGGAATTAAAATACACTATTTCGAATTTAATTTTACATTTATATATTTAATTTCAAAGCTAAAGACAACAAAACAAGTTGAAATCTCACAATGCATGGCTACAACAAAAATATATTACCTGGAAACCAGCTGTCAATTATCTGAAAATCTTGGAAGTATAATTTACGACTCGCGTCGAATTCGATAATTTATCAATACGAAGCGAGTCGAAAAGGAGATATCGAATTGAAAACGATTCGCTTCGTATTCCCTTATCAGGCCACAGAACTACTCGACTCCGTCTTCTTGCTGCTAGATTTGTGTTTCGACCTTTTTGAGGATTTTGATGGTTTTCCTCGTTTATTACTGTCGTCACTTTTCTTCTTCTTCTGATCCTTGCTCAATGATTACAAAAGAATTATTTCCGGATTCTCAGTTTCGTTTTCATCGTCACTTGGTAATGGTTTGTGTCTTGAATCCATTTGATTGATATTCTGCAGTTCCATGGCGCTTTTCTTCATTGCCAAGCCATCCTCTTTCATTTGCTCTTTGAGGACGTTCTTAGACATCAGCTCGTTTGCTTCAGCTTCGGAGTGGATTTTGCGTGCTGTACATTTTGCATTCCTTGTGGGCACTGAAGTGTCCCCATTTGTGGTGCGTACATTACGCACCTGTATACCAAAGGGCTGATCACGGATTTCGGTGTCACCCTTGCAGTAACTCTCACGAGGAGCATTGTATTAACGTTGCCATTCGAATGTTTACTCGGGCTCGTTGTCGTCTTTCTCGCGCTCCTTGCGTACCCCCGGCACACACTCAACTTGTCTTTGCTTTCTTTGCTGAGCATGGCTTTTTTCTCGTGGAGATTTTGTTCTTTTTCATATTGATTACGAAGTTCTTCTTGTTTTTTCTTGTATGCAACAGCTTGTTGTTCAGCCATCCATACCTATGAAACAAATTATTATAAATACAAAATATAAAATTGTTAACATTAGTTTACTCACCCTTTTAAGATTGTCCCTAGAGGCAGGATGGAAGAATTTCTTGCACATGTAATTATTGAAGCCTTAACCCGTGTTGATAAGATTTTTTGTTGGTCTTTTAATTTATTTTAAGACTATAAAATTATTTGTTATATAGAGGAATTTATAAAAAATTGTACAAATTTTAATGCAATGAACATGAAGCTAGAAGAAATTTTTTTTTCTTGTTTTTGTTTTTTTTTTACAGATTTTGAAGGGTGCGCTGGTACACTACATGTCATCTTCAAATGGAGTCAAAAAAAAAAACTGTTATACATATAGGGAATCCACTATCCAGTGTATTATAGAGATCAGTGGCTAAAACACATTTACCCCGTTTACATGAGGTATTCGAGCGAGCTTCAAGCTCGCTTGGCCCCTTTGTATACCTGCGTTGACTTGAAATAAGCTTCAACCGACTCGATTCCACTTTAGGAGCGGAGTCGAGTCGAAATTGTAGATAAAAAACCTAGGTCGAAGAGTCGGTCTTGAGGATGTGTTCACCACAGTGTTTTTGCACATGTGCGAGTGAAATTATTTATTTATTTTGATAGCTATGTGAAGTATGTACTAAAATTGATCAAATTTGAACTGTTTTTGTGTTAAATAAATATATTGTTGCCATTCAATTAAATGTAATCTCAACAACATATCAACTCAACTTAAAATGGGGCTCTTAACTCACGTGACGAAACACCTGGGTCGAAAATCCGACCATAATCCAACTCGAGCTCTCGATTCTGTTTGTAAACGGGGTAATTAAGTACATGCATTTAATTTCTTTTTACACCCAACGCTGGCAAAACGTAGAAGGCCAACGGTTGTTTTTTGTATTTCTTTGATAATAATATTATTGTCAGTCATTTGTTCGCGGTCTGTCGAGTTGTTGGTTTCTTAAAAAAGCTAAAATTGATTAAAATATGAACAACAATAATGATTCTTGTTTGGAGATAAGGCCAAGAAAAAGATCAAACAATGTGAGCTCAAAAGAAACATTATTAAAAAGTCAGAATTCGTTGATGGATTGTCAACGTCCAGTTTTTTGTAAGGCTACCTAAAAAACTGTGACCAAGAACTCCTACAACTTCCAACAGAAAAGGCGTACACAGGCAAGAGACCGATTAACGAAAAAAAGATAGATATATATTTTAACACTTTTACCACAGATAATAAATTATACAGATGTCTTATCCCCATAGGAAAAAATGTCCCATATTTTCTTCACGACCGGTTGACGATCAGCAGGCAAGAAAGCTCTTTGCCTGATGTATGTCAAGTTAGCACTACATTTGTGGAAATTCAAAAAATTAAATATGCAGTTAATTGTAGCTTTTTAGTAGTAAATTAGTTGTGGAAAAAAAAATTTGTAGCTCTACTATTTTTAAAAGTAGTGCTAACTTGATATCAACTTGGCACTACACTTTGTGAAATACCAAAAAATAAGTAATCAGTTCGTTGAAGCTTTTTAATAAAAAATTAGTTGTGGAAAGAAAAAAATTCTAAACAAATTTTTGGGTACTATTTTTAATATTAAAAAAAAAAATTAGTATGTAGTGCTAACTTGATATAAACTTGGCACTACACTTTCTGAAATTCTAAAAACTAAGTACGCAGTTAATTCAAGCTATTTAGTAGCAAATTAGTTGTGGAAAAAAAAAATTCCAAAAAATTTGTTGCCGTACTTTAAAAAAAAATAAGACTAGGTAGTGCTAACTTGACACTAGTGAACTCAGCCATTAAAAAGGGAAATTCGAAAATAAAACATGCCATTATTTAAAGCTTTTTACTAGTAAATTAGTTGTGGAGAGAAAAAAATTCCAAAAAAATTAGTTGCCGTACTTTTTTAAAAAAATAAGAGTAGGTAGTGCTAACTTGACACTGGTGAACTCAGCCATTAAAAAGAGAAATTCGAAAATAAAACATGCCATTATTTAAAGCTTTTTTCTAGTAAATTAGTTGTGGAGAGAAAAAAAATCCAAACAATTTGTTGCCGTACTTTTTTTTAAAAATAAGAGTAGGTAGTGCTAACTTGACACTGGTGAACTCAGCCATTAAAAAGGGAAATTCGAAAATAAAACATGCCATTATTTAAAGCTTTTTACTAGTAAATTAGTTGTGGAGAGAAAAAAATTCCAAAAAATTTGTTGCCGTACTTTTTTAAAAAAATAAGAGTAGGTAGTGCTAACTTGACACTGGTGAACTCAGCCATTAAAAAGGGAAATTCGAAAATAAAACATGCCATTATTTAAAGCTTTTTACTAGTAAATTAGTTGTAGAGAGAAAAAAATCCAAAAAATTTGTTGCCGTACTTTTTTTTTTTAAATAAGAGTAGGTAGTGCTAACTTGACACTGGTGAACTCAGCCATTAAAAAGGGAAATTCGAAAATAAAACATGCCATTATATAAAGCTTTTTAGTAGTAAATTAGTTGTGGTGAAAAAAAAATTCCAAAAAATTTGTTGCCGTACTTTTTAAAAAAAAAAATAAGAGTAGGTAGTGCTAACTTGACACTGGTGAACTCAGCCATTAAAAAGGGAAACTCGAAAATAAAAGATGCCATTATTGAAATCTTTTTACTAGTAAATTAGTTGTGGAGAGAAAAAAAATCCAAAAAAATTTGTTGCCGTACTTTTTTAAAAAAATAAGAGTAGGTAGTGCTAACTTGACACTGGTGAACTCAGCCATTAAAAAGGAAAACTCGAAAATAAAAGATGCCATTATTGAAATCTTTTTACTAGTAAATTAGTTGTGGAGAGAAAAAAAATCCAAACAATTTGTTGCCGTACTTTTTTTTTAAAAATAAGAGTAGGTAGTGCTAACTTGACACTGGTGAACTCAGCCATTAAAAAGGGAAATTCAAAAATAAAACATGCCATTATTTAAAGCTTTTTACTAGTAAATTAGTTGTGGAGAGAAAAAAATCCAAAAAATTTGTTGCCGTACTTTTTTTAAAAAATAAGAGTAGGTAGTGCTAACTTGACACTGGTGAACTCAGCCATTAAAAAGGGAAATTCGAAAATAAAACATGCCATTATTCAAAGCTTTTTACTAGTAAATTAGTTGTGGAGAGACAAAAAAATCCAAAAAAATTTTTGCCGTACTTTTTTTAAAAAAATAAGAGTAGGTAGTGCTAACTTGACACTGGTGAACTCAGCCATTAAAAAGGGAAATTCGAAAATAAAACATACCATTATTTAAAGCTTTTTACTAGTAAATTAGTTGTGGAGAGAAAAAAATTCCAAAAAATTTGTTGCCGTACTTTTTTAAAAAAATAAGAGTAGGTAGTGCTAACTTGACACTGGTGAACTCAGCCATTAAAAAGGGAAATTCGAAAATAAAACATGCCATTATTTAAAGCTTTTTACTAGTAAATTAGTTGTGGAGAGAAAAAAATCCAAAACATTTGTTGCCGTACTTTTTTTAAAAAATAAGAGTAGGTAGTGCTAACTTGACACTGGTGAACTCAGCCATTAAAAAGGGCAATTCGAAAATAAAACATGCCATTATTTAAAGCTTTTTAGTAGTAAATTAGTTGTGGAGAGAAAAAAATTCCAAAACATTTGTTGCCGTACTTTTTTTAAATAAAAAAGAGTAGGTTGTGCTAACTTGACACTGGTGAACTCAGCCATTAAAAAGGGAAATTCGAAAATAAAACATGCCATTATTTAAAGCTTTTTTCTAGTAAATTAGTTGTGGAGAGAAAAAAATCCAAAACATTTGTTGCCGTACTTTTTTTTAAAATAAAACTAGGTAGTGCTAACTTGACACTGGTGAACTCAGCCATTAAAAAGGGAAATTCGAAAATAAAACATGCCATTATTTAAAGCTTTTTTCTAGTAAATTAGTTGTGGAGAGAAAAAAATCCAAAACATTTGTTGCCGTACTTTTTTTTAAAAATAAGAGTAGGTAGTGCTAACTTGACACTGGTGAACTCAGCCATTAAAAAGGGAAATTCGAAAATAAAACATGCCATTATTTAAAGCTTTTTAGTAGTAAATTAGTTGTGGAGAGAACAAAATTCCAAAACATTTGTTGCCGTACTTTTTTTTTAAAATAAGAGTAGGTTGTGCTAACTTGACTCTGGTGAACTCAGCCATTAAAAAGGGAAACTCGAAAATAAAACATGCCATTATTTAAATATTTTTACTAGTAAATTAGTTGTGGAGAGAAAAAAAATCCAAAAAATTTGTTGCCGTACTTTTTTAAAAAAATAAGAGTAGGTAGTGCTAACTTGACACTGGTGAACTCAGCCATTAAAAAGGGAAATTCGAAAATAAAACATGCCATTATTTAAGCTTTTTTCTAGTAAATTAGTTGTGGAGAGAAAAAAAATCCAAACAATTTGTTGCCGTACTTTTTTTTAAAATAAGAGTAGGAAGTGCTAACTTGACACTGGTGAACTCAGCCATTAAAAAGGGAAATTCGAAAATAAAACATGCCATTATTTAAGCTTTTTTCTAGTAAATTAGTTGTGGAGAGAAAAAAAATCCAAACAATTTGTTGCCGTACTTTTTTTAAAAATAAAAGTAGGTAGTGCTAACTTGACACTGGTGAACTCAGCCATTAAAAAGGGAAATTCGAAAATAAAACATGCCATTATTTAAAGCTTTTTTCTAGTAAATTAGTTGTGGAGAGAAAAAAATCTAAACAATTTGTTGCCGTACTTTTTTTTAAAAATAAGAGTAGGTAGTGCTAACTTGACACTGGTGAACTCAGCCATTAAAAAGGGAAATTCGAAAATAAAACATGCCATTATTTAAATCTTTTTACTAGTAAATTAGTTGTAGAGAGAAAAAAAATCCAAAAAATTTGTTGCCGTACTTTTTTAAAAAAAATAAGAGTAGGTAGTGCTAACTTGACACTGGTGAACTCAGCCATTAAAAAGGGAAATTCGAAAATAAAACATGCCATTATTTAAAGCTTTTTACTAGTAAATTAGTTGTGGAGAGAAAAAAATTCCACAAAATTTGTTGCCGTACTTTTTTAAAAAAATAAGAGTAGGTAGTGCTAACTTGACACTGGTGAACTCAGCCATTAAAAAGGGAAATTCGAAAATAAAACATGCCATTATTTAAAGCTTTTTACTAGTAAATTAGTTGTGGAGAGACAAAAAAATCCAAAAAAATTTTTTCCGTACTTTTTTTTTTAAAAAATAAGAGTAGGTAGTGCTAACTTGACACTGGTGAACTCAGCCATTTAAAAGGGAAATTCGTAAATAAAACATGCCATTATTTAAAGCTTTTTACTAGTAAATTAGTTGTGGAGAGAAAAAAATCCAAAAAATTTGTTGCCGTACTTTTTTAAAAAAATAATATTAATATTACTTTCATCATCAAGGCTTGTTGCGTTTACAATTATTTTGGTCATCAAGTTATACCACATCATTTTGTACAACATGTTGTTCCATCTAAACCCCCCTAATAGACTTTGTATGGAACAAAAAAACATTTCTGGCAATATTGTTTCTTAGTGTTAAAGGTACAAGGCTGTGTGAAACTTACATTCCAAATTCAAAATGAAATGAGATATCAAACGAAATTAGCAAATTTGATAATGAAAACACTTTTTTGCCAAATTCCGAAATAACCTCATTTCGGCTATAATGAAAACGTAGTATTAAACGTTTATTTTTGTTGTTTTCTCTTTCTGTTTTATATTGTTCAGTCTAGCTCAGGTGTATTGATATTTTCATACAAAAGTTTTTCAGAGCTTTTGAAACTGAACCATTTTTCCCACCAAAGTTCTTTTTTTTTTCCAGCCATTCTGGCCGGAAAAATAGCACATCTGGGAACACTGCAACACACTCACATAATGGCTCCGTGGTGATTCTAATTTGCATACTAATTTTATCCGACTTGAAATAGTTTTGGATCCGGTTTTGGGTTCGTTTATCAAGTGGTTTCAGATCAAAAACGGAGTGGCTTGCTTGAAGGGACACGATCAGGTGTGTTTTCCGCCACAACTAATTTACTACTGATAATGGCTGAGTTCACCAGTATCAAGTTAGCACTACCTATTCTTATTTTTTTAAAAAAGTACAACAACAAATTTTTTGGAATTTTTTTCTCTCCACAACTAATTTACTACTAAAAAGCTTTAAATAATGGCATGTTTTATTTTCGAATTTCCCTTTTTAATGGCTGAGTTCACCAGTGTCAAGTTAGCACTACCTACTCTTATTTTTTTAAAAAAAGTACGGCAAAATTTTTTTTGGATTTTTTCTGTCTCTCCACAACTAATTTACTAGTAAAAAGCTTTATATAATGGCATGTTTTATTTTCGAATTTCCCTTTTTAATGGCTGAGTTCACCAGTGTCATGTTAGCACTACCTACTCTTATTTTTAAAAAAAAGTACGGCAACAAATTGTTTGGATTTTTTTTTCTCTCCACAACTAATTTACTAGAAAAAAGCTTTTAATAATGGCATGTTTTATTTTCGAATTTCCCTTTTTAATGGCTGAATTCACCAGTGTCAAGTTAGCACTACCTACTCTTATTTTTTTTAAAAAAGTACGGCAACAAATTTTTTGGATTTTTTTTCTCTCCACAACTAATTTACTAGTAAAAAGATTTAAATAATGACATGTTTTATTTTTGAATTTCCCTTTTTAATGGCTGAGTTCACCAGTGTCAAGTTAGCACTACCTACTCTTATTTCGTCGGTGTGCTGCAAAAAGAGCTCAAGTCCACTTTTTTGAGAAATGGACCTAATGATACAAAAGTGTTCCAAAAGTCATAGTCTATGCCCTGTAAAAAAATCCCATGTCTATTTAATGTAGTTTTGTAGATATTGTATCAAAACAATTCATTCTATGTCCAAAACACCCAAATGTGTGGAGCAAAAAAGACCCAAGTGGATTTGGGACTTTTTAACACAAATCTTTTTTCTCTTTTTCTCTATTTTTGCTGCAAAAACAGCTCAAGTCCTCAAATTCAAAGAGAATACCTACTTAAAAATATTTGTTATAAGGGGATTTGTCAATACATTTGCTAAGATTCTCTTTGAATTTACATTAAGGGAAATGATCATTATTGAAAGTTGTTAATGGGAAAAGTTTTAGTTTTTAACTTTGCTTTAAAGAAAATCAATTCCTTAAGCCGAAGTGGTGTTCTTCTTCAACTTGCATTAAAAAAAGGGAATCATTTTGTGTCAGTATAGCTAGTACCAAAAATATTTTTTTTTTAACTTAATTCGAAAACATATTTAGGACATTCCAATAAAAATTGTTATATAAATTTGTGCAAAATTCCACGTAATTAAATGGTACTTCCTGACTTACAAAACATTTGATGATGTAGACCTTAAATTTGAGTTTGTATTTTGTATTTAGATATTCAAGAATCAATTGCCTAGTTCGGCCCATACATTTGAAAGAAGTTAACATCAGATGGGGGCCACCCAGGGGATTTCATGAGAGAGGTGATTAACACCTTATTCTTAATCCACTGTACCAACAAAAATTCTTTCCTTTCCGTCTGTTCCTTCTAACTAGTGCCGTGCATTGCATTGCATTTAAAAGACCTTAGGTCTTACTGGCATATAGTTAAAATTATTTTTATTATTATTTAAGCTGAATAAAAGCAACCTTCCTATAAGAAGAATCGAAAAGAAAAAAGATTTACTTAAACTTCCCAGTAGCCATCACGGACGTGTTTCATAAGCTTGAAAACAAGAAATATCACAAAAAATGAGGCCCCAAACTCTGATATAAATGCTGATTCGGAATTAGATAAAAATTAATAAATGTCAAATAAAAATTACAAACAAAAAATTTTCATAACACAAACCATGTACATACAAAAATAATTTTAAATGCAAAAAAGGCTTATGTCCAAGATTCGTTTTATTTTTGTATAAAGAAAGGTAGAATAAATAAAATTCAATTAAATTTCTTTGTTTTGTTTTATTTACAAATTCTTTAACTATCAGATTTTAATATCGATTTTCAAATCAGAACTACTAAATGTTTTTTTCAGCGGCCATAAACTTTAAATCTTCAATAACTCAGAAACACAATTATGTGACTTGAGCTCTTTTTGCAGCATACCGACGATTTTTTTAAAAAAGTACGGCAACTAATTTTTTGGAATTTTTTTCTCTCCACAACTAATTTACTACTAAAAAGCTTTAAATAATGGCATATTTTATTTTCGAATTTCCCTTTTTAATGGCTGAGTTCACCAGTGTCAAGTTAGCACTACCTACTCTTATTTTTTTAAAAAAGTACGGCAACAAAATTTTTGGATTTGTTTTCTCTCCACAACTAATTTACTAGCAAAAAGCTTTAAATAATGGCATGTTTTATTTTCGAATTTCCCTTTTTAATGGCTGAGTTCACCAGTGTCAAGTTAGCACTACCTACTCTTATTTTTTTTTAAAAGTACGGCAACAAATTTTTTGGATTTTTTTTCTCTCCACAACTAATTTACTGGTAAAAAGCTTTAAATAATGTCATGTTTAATTTCGAATTTCCCTTTTTAATGGCTGAGTTCACCAGTGTCAAGTTAGCACTACCTACTCTTATTTTTTAAAAAAAGTACGGCAACAAATTTTTTGGATTTTTTTTTCTCTCCACAACTAATTTACTACTAAAAAGCTTTAAATAATGGCATATTTTATTTTCGAATTTCCCTTTTTAATGGCTGAGTTCACCAGTGTCAAGTTAGCACTACCTACTCTTATTTTTTTTAAAAAAAGTACGGCTACAAATTTTTTTTCTCTCCAGAACTAATTTACTCGTAAAAAGCTTTAAATAATGGCATGTTTTATTTTCGAATTTCCCTTTTTAATGGCTGAGTTCACCAGTGTCAAGTTAGCACTACCTACTCTTATTTTTTTTTTCTCCACAACTAATTTACTAATAAAAAGCTTTAAATAATGGCATGTTTTATTTTCGAATTTCCCTTTTTAATGGCTGAGTTCACCAGTGTCAATTTAGCACTACCTACTCTTATTTAAAAAAAAAAGTACGGCAACAAATTTTTTGGATTTTTTTTCTCTCCACAACTAATTTACTAGTAAAAAGCTTTAAATAATGGCATGTTTTATTTTCGAATTTCCCTTTTTAATGGCTGAGTTAACCAGTGTCAAGTTAGCACTACCTACTCTTATTTTTTTAAAAAAGTACGGCAACAATTTTTTTTGGAATTTTTTTCTCTCCACAACTAATTTACTACTAAAAAGCTTTAACCCTTAACTATAGTGGTGGGTCCAGGGGACCCACGTCTATTTTTTAAAAGTAAATAAAAACCGTTGCGACCGCTGCAGCTGGCTGTGCTTTTAAGTACCTTTCCGCAGTAGGTCGAAGTGTTTGAAGAGGGAGGAACGCGTTTCGCTCGTCTGTCATACGGGAAGTTACAGAGACTACCTGTGTCCCATGGACCCACCACTATATTAACGTAACTTTTTTTTCTCGGTGACTAATTTATTTTCGTTTTTTTATTTTATATATTTAACGGAATAAAAGAAAAAGATGCTTTTTGTGTCCACCCAATAAAAGAGCAAAAACGATACACTTGTGTGCAAGGTGCACGCAACCTATTTATCTCAAATGGTCCAAGCAAATATGCAAATTTTGCATTTAAAATATATGACACTTTGGCCGATATCAAAATTTTGTGTGTTAATGTTTTTAAGTTTTTTTGTTTTTAATACTTAAAAGTATTATTTAATATTAAAGAATAATGTTTTGTTTAGGTTTTTGTGTTTGTTTTTTTTTTTTAATATTTTTTGATTTTTTTAACTACCTCTGAAATTGTTATTTTTAAATGTTAAATAAAAATATTTATAAAAAAAATAAATTTAGTATTTTATTTTATCATTTCAAAACACCTGGGTCCACTGGACCCACCACTATAGATACGTCACTAAATTGCACCACTATAGTTAAGGGTTAAATAATGGCATGTTTTATTTTCGAATTTCCCCTTTTAATGGCTGAGTTCACCAGTGTCAAGTTAGCACTACCTAGTCTTATTTTTTTAAAAAAGGACGGCAACCAATTTTTTTGGATTTTTTTGCAAAAGAACAAAATTGCACAAATTATTATGTGCATTGTGCACACACAAGAATTTGAGAATTGAACTCTTCCTTAGCAAGATAGATACATAAAATCTATCATAACTACAGCTGTGCTAATACAGGTCATTGACCTTGTATGACTTAAGTAGTTAACGAAAACATATGGAAATAAATCAAACAAAAAAATAACTCACAGTATAATATCATGTAGGAATAAGAATACCTAAGTGATATTCTTTGCGTACATCCCATTGACCGATGCGACTGGTATCCATTGGCGCCACGAGCACTCTTCTGGTCTGGCGATGTGTCATGGTGTTTGAGGGTAGGATCTGCGATCCGTTTTACAGGTTGCATCCTCATGGGAATGTGTGAAGAAATTTGGAACTGATGATAGGTATTACCTGAAAAGAAGAAAAATTGATTAGGTTTAGTGTAGTATTGTATATTATACAATGGAATATCCGTTATATCCGGTCAGGATACAAACTTAGAGTAAGGGTTTAGATATAGTTTAGATATAGTAATTAAATTTTCTTTTCCAAAGTGTACCGGTTAAAACCCCATCCTTTCTCTCATGCAGAGGCATAGGTCACTAGATCTGTATTCTTCCTTTTCTTTTAAATTTCAATCCTTATTAGCTATTCTTTCTTTCCTATCCTATCCCATAAAAAAGGCATGAATATTTGATTGCTGAGTGAGAGGTGCATGGAAGTAGGGTGGAGTGATAATTTTTTTCTTAGAAATTCAAAAACATAGCCCCCGCAAAAGTTGTATATGGCTCTTAAGTACATATTAAGATATTTTATTATTTTTTATTTTGACCGCTAGGGGTCGCGCAGTCCGAAGCAAGAAATCGGTTTTATGTTTTTTTTGTTTCATTTTACTTTTTTTCAGTGTAGCAGGCATTATACAGCTTAGAAATGTATGACGGAATTTGAGATGATCCTTTTATCTAACAAAATGTACTAAGTCAATTTAATGTGCGACGTCATTTTTTCAAATATTTTGTACTTGACAACATTAAATAAACTGTTTTTTTTTTACATAAAAATATTTTCAAGGGACCAATTTGGGTAAGGTACAAAGTTTTCTTTTTTTAATGTTTTGTATGTAATTCTAACAAAAGCTAATTGCGTTTCACTCATTTATATATTTATGTACCAAAAGGTATACGAATAGCTATTTGTTTTGAAAAAAAGCTTAGTTTAATTAAGTATTTTTGTGTGCAAGTGATATAAAAACATTCTAAATCGATTTGTAACTACCCAACTTCATACATCTCTTGGGATTTTTGTTTCCATAATTTAAACCAAAATGGATACTCCATCAACAAAATTTGTCAAATAAATGGAGGTGAAAAATTATGTATATGTATGTGTTACCGACTTAAGTAGATATTTCGACCAAATTACCTATCGAATATAGTTTAAAAAAAAAATCATACACAAATACGATATTTTTCAGTCCCAAAAGTTTATTTTGGAGAAAACTGTTTAAAACTCAACAAGAAAAGGACTGCAATTCTTAAAACTCCAATCATCAGAAGAATACCCGACACATTAAAGCTGAAGTGCTTTAATTTTAGGTTCTGTTTTTGTTCCTTCCAAAGAAATAAAATTGAAAAAGATCTAAACAAAAATTGCAAATTGGAAATTGGACGATTCTTTTGTCACTCTTCTTGTAGTTTTGATCACGAACCTCTTAATAAAGTGTAGAAGGTGGCAAAAAGTTTCATAATATCTCATAGGCAACTTCTACAATTGTAACAGCCGTCTTGATGATATCGATGTTAGGTATAGATCAGTCAAATATTGCTGATAGAAGTTATATAAGAAGTAGGTAGAAATCAAAATAAAGGACGCAATTGTCTCAGGTCTCAGACCGGATTATTTGGGGGCTCTATCTTCACGATCGCAAAGATTTAAGCCAAAATTCATTAGAACCTGACTTCAATTACCTTAAACAATACAAGTAGGTGACTTAGTTGCTCGAAGCTTTCAACTTCAAAATTTCTTTTTTGAATCCGAAAAATATCTAGAGCAAAAAGATCGGCATTAGATTGGAAACAACGTTTCGCTGAACCTCTACTAATCATGGAACTTATTCAAGAAGACCTTCGCTCAAATTTATAGGAGCGTTCAGGAAAAGTTGATCAGTTGCCTGAACAGGATTCCTCAGTAAAAAATATCAGTTTGGCTGTCAAAATACTTTTGTCGGAGCAAAATCTCCGATGTCTCTGTTTCGTGAACGCGCCTTATTATAGAATTATTAAGCAGCTACTTTTGAGAAGAACTTTTAAATGAAGAAATAAAACAAAATATTCTTACAATTCAATAATAATTAAGTTTTCTTATAGTAACCATAATAGTTTAATTATTCCCAGACTTGTTTTAATAGTCTTTAAGACATTTAAAGGCTGGTAAACCTTTTGATCTCAACAATTAAATACATATGCTAAGCTAATAGAAAGCTTTCAGTTGCGACACCTGGCGGTCAGATTAAAAATTACAAATAATATTAAATCGCGCCTAAAGGACTCCACGCAACTATTTGGATGATTTTTATTCAAGCTAAGTTTTTTCCAGTTTTCAAATGTAATGCGCGACCCCTAGCGGTCGTTTTTAAAAGTAAAGAAACATCTTAAAATTCATATAATTACCCAAAGAAACTTTTTGTGGGGGTATGTTTTTCATATTCTCTTCACTTCGTTTTTTAGTTTTTAACTGCAATGCGCGACCCCTAGCGGTCATTTTTTAAACTAAAACAAAATCTTTAAATTATAAAAAGAACCCAAGACAACTTTTGCCATATAAGATCGCTCCACCCTAATGGAAAGGGACCTGAACCACCCCCATCCTTCGAGCTAGGCCGAGCAAAATGCAAGCATGCGTCAGCCCCTACTCCAGCACCGAAGTAATACCCCTGTGGATCTCAAACACGCAACAACTCCGGATAAGTGAAACGACCATTTTTTTTTTTGTTTTTAACTATTGTATATTCATATTCGTTTTGTGATTAAAAATGTAAATACCTTTGTTGTTTGGATTGTTGCATATGGAAATATAACTACATACATTCTGACACAAAAAATCATACCTACATTTTTTTTTGATTTTCAGGCTAAATGAAATTTAATATTTGTTTTGAAAAAAAACTCCGCTTATTTGAAACAAGTTTCAGTTATCCAAATTTCGGTATTCGGTTAACTGAAAACTCCGCTTTACTGAAA
This sequence comes from Melangyna quadrimaculata, assembly GCA_949320155.1. Classification (NCBI taxonomy): domain Eukaryota; kingdom Metazoa; phylum Arthropoda; class Insecta; order Diptera; family Syrphidae; genus Melangyna; species Melangyna quadrimaculata. The sequence continues at coordinate 20,813,890 of OX439486.1, forward strand.
CAAATGGTCTGCAATAATGGTGCTCCAGTTATGCGGAGTCGACTGTCAATTTCATTTTTATATATACTTAGGTAGGTAGGTTTATATATACATACTAACGTAGGTGTGTACATTAAAAAAAAAATGTTTTAACTAAACCTAGATCTAAATTTGTATCTTATTTTTTTTTCAAATCAACCAATTGCAAAACGTGCCAACAGCTAGGTACCTACCTACTTACATATTTTAATTTTTATTTCCGATTTTTTGATTCCAGGTAGCTTACAAAATAAATGTTTTATTGTAGACAAGTAGGTACCTACCTGTAGATACCTACCTACCAATAACTTTTTTCGTTAGGAATTTTTTTCTTTTTTTGAAAATTGAAAAACAAAATTTATTTGCATTTTTATTTATTTATCTCAAATGGTCCAAGCAAATATGCAAATTTTGCATTTAAAATATATGACACTTTGGCCGATATCAAAATTTTGTGTGTTAATGTTTTTAAGTTTTTTTGTTTTTAATACTTAAGAGTATTATTTAATATTAAAGAATAATGTTTTGTTTAGGTTTTTGTGTTTGTTTTTTTTTTAAATATTTTTTGATTTTTTTAACTACCTCTGAAATTGTTATTTTTAAATGTTAAATAAAAATATTTATAAAAAAAATAAATTTAGTATTTTATTTTATCATTTCAAAACACCTGGGTCCACTGGACCCACCACTATAGATACGTCACTAAATTGCACCACTATAGTTAAGGGTTAAATAATGGCATGTTTTATTTTCGAATTTCCCCTTTTAATGGCTGAGTTCACCAGTGTCAAGTTAGCACTACCTAGTCTTATTTTTTTATAAAGGACGGCAACCAATTTTTTTGGATTTTTTTTGCAAAAGAACAAAATTGCACAAATTATTATGTGCATTGTGCACACACAAGAATTTGAGAATTGAACTCTTCCTTAGCAAGATAGATACATAAAATCTATCATAACTACAGCTGTGCTAATACAGGTCATTGACCTTGTATGATTTAAGTAGTTAACGAAAACATATGGAAATAAATCAAACAAAAAAATAACTCACAGTATAATATCATGTAGGAATAAGAATACCTAAGTGATATTCTTTGCGTACATCCCATTGACCGATGCGACTGGTATCCATTGGCGCCACGAGCACTCTTCTGGTCTGGCGATGTGTCATGGTGTTTGAGGGTAGGATCTGCGATCCGTTTTACAGGTTGCATCCTCATGGGAATGTGTGAAGAAATTTGGAACTGATGATAGGTATTACCTGAAAAGAAGAAAAATTGATTAGGTTTAGTGTAGTATTGTATATTATACAATGGAATATCCGTTATATCCGGTCAGGATACAAACTTAGAGTAAGGGTTTAGATATAGTTTAGATATAGTAATTAAATTTTCTTTTCCAAAGTGTACCGGTTAAAACCCCATCCTTTCTCTCATGCAGAGGCATAGCTCACTAGATCTGTATTCTTCCTTTTCTTTTAAATTTCAATCCTTATTAGCTATTCTTTCTTTCCTATCCTATCCCATAAAAAAGGCATGAATATTTGATTGCTGAGTGAGAGGTGCATGGAAGTAGGGTGGAGTGATAATTTTTTTCTTAGAAATTCAAAAACATACCCCCCGCAAAAGTTGTATATGGCTCTTAAGTACATATTAAGATATTTTATTATTTTTTATTTTGACCGCTAGGGGTCGCGCAGTCCGAAGCAAGAAATCGGTTTTATGTTTTTTTTGTTTCATTTTACTTTTTTTCAGTGTAGCAGGCATTATACAGCTTAGAAATGTATGACGGAATTTGAGATGATCCTTTTATCTAACAAAATGTACTAAGTCAATTTAATGTGCGACGTCATTTTTTCAAATATTTTGTACTTGACAACATTAAATAAACTGTTTTTTTTTTACATAAAAATATTTTCAAGGGACCAATTTGGGTAAGGTACAAAGTTTTCTTTTTTTAATGTTTTGTATGTAATTCTAACAAAAGCTAATTGCGTTTCACTCATTTATATATTTATGTACCAAAAGGTATACGAATAGCTATTTGTTTTGAAAAAAAGCTTAGTTTAATTAAGTATTTTTGTGTGCAAGTGATATAAAAACATTCTAAATCGATTTGTAACTACCCAACTTCATACATCTCTTGGGATTTTTGTTTCCATAATTTAAACCAAAATGGATACTCCATCAACAAAATTTGTCAAATAAATGGAGGTGAAAAATTATGTATATGTATGTGTTACCGACTTAAGTAGATATTTCGACCAAATTACCTATCGAATATAGTTTAAAAAAAAAATCATACACAAAAACAATATTTTTCAGTCCCAAAAGTTTATTTTGGAGAAAACTGTTTAAAACTCAACAAGAAACGGACTGCAATTCTTAAAACTCCAATCATCAGAAGAATACCCGACACATTAAAGCTGAAGTGCTTTAATTTTAGGTTCTGTTTTTGTTCCTTCCAAAGAAATAAAATTGAAAAAGATCTAAACAAAAATTGCAAATTGGAAATTGGACGATTCTTTTGTCACTCTTCTTGTAGTTTTGATCACGAACCTCTTAATAAAGTGTAGAAGGTGGCAAAAAGTTTCATAATATCTCATAGGCAACTTCTACAATTGTAACAGCCGTCTTGATGATATCGATGTTAGGTATAGATCAGTCAAATATTGCTGATAGAAGTTATATAAGAAGTAGGTAGAAATCAAAATAAAGGACGCAATTGTCTCAGGTCTCAGACCGGATTATTTGGGGGCTCTATCTTCACGATCGCAAAGATTTAAGCCAAAATTCATTAGAACCTGACTTCAATTACCTTAAACAATACAAGTAGGTGACTTAGTTGCTCGAAGCTTTCAACTTCAAAATTTCTTTTTTGAATCCGAAAAATATCTAGAGCAAAAAGATCGGCATTAGATTGGAAACAACGTTTCGCCGAACCTCTACTAATCATGGAACTTATTCAAGAAGACCTTCGCTCAAATTTATAGGAGCGTTCAGGAAAAGTTGATCAGTTGCCTGAACAGGATTCCTCAGTAAAAAATATCAGTTTGGCTGTCAAAATACTTTTGTCGGAGCAAAATCTCCGATGTCTCTGTTTCGTGAACGCGCCTTATTATAGAATTATTAAGCAGCTACTTTTGAGAAGAACTTTTAAATGAAGAAATAAAACAAAATATTCTTACAATTCAATAATAATTAAGTTTTCTTATAGTAACCATAATAGCTTAATTATTCCCAGACTTGTTTTAATAGTCTTTAAGACATTTAAAGGCTGGTAAACCTTTTGATCTCAACAATTAAATACATATGCTAAGCTAATAGAAAGCTTTCAGTTGCGACACCTGGCGGTCAGATTAAAAATTACAAATAATATTAAATCGCGCCTAAAGGACTCCACGCAACTATTTGGATGATTTTTATTCAAGCTAAGTTTTTTCCAGTTTTCAAATGTAATGCGCGACCCCTAGCGGTCGTTTTTAAAAGTAAAGAAACATCTTAAAATTCATATAATTACCCAAAGAAACTTTTTGTGGGGGTATGTTTTTCATATTCTCTTCACTTCGTTTTTTAGTTTTTAACTGCAATGCGCGACCCCTAGCGGTCATTTTTTAAACTAAAACAAAATCTTTAAATTATAAAAAGAACCCAAGACAACTTTTGCCATATAAGATCGCTCCACCCTAATGGAAAGGGACCTGAACCACCCCCATCCTTCGAGCTAGGCCGAGCAAAATGCAAGCATGCGTCAGCCCCTACTCCAGCACCGAAGTAATACCCCTGTGGATCTCAAACACGCAACAACTCCGGATAAGTGAAACGACCATTTTTTTTTTGTTTTTAACTATTGTATATTCATATTCGTTTTGTGATTAAAAATGTAAATACCTTTGTTGTTTGGATTGTTGCATATGGAAATATAACTACATACATTTTGACACAAAAAATCATACCTACATTTTTTTTTGATTTTCAGGCTAAATGAAATTTAATATTTGTTTTGAAAAAAAACTCCGCTTATTTGAAACAAGTTTCAGTTATCCAAATTTCGGTATTCGGTTAACTGAAAACTCCGCTTTACTGAAACAAATGGTCTGCAATAATGGTGCTCCAGTTATGCGGAGTCGACTGTCAATTTCATTTTTATATATACTTAGGTAGGTAGGTTTATATATACATACTAACGTAGGTGTGTACATTAAAAAAAAAATGTTTTAACTAAACCTAGATCTAAATTTGTATCTTATTTTTTTTTCAAATCAACCAATTGCAAAACGTGCCAACAGCTAGGTACCTACCTACTTACATATTTTAATTTTTATTTCCGATTTTTTGATTCCAGGTAGCTTACAAAATAAATGTTTTATTGTAGACAAGTAGGTACCTACCTGTAGATACCTACCTACCAATAACTTTTTTCGTTAGGAATTTTTTTCTTTTTTTGAAAATTGAAAAACAAAATTTATTTGCATTTTTTACTTCAGAATCTTACGTAATATTCTTTGTTCCAAAAACGATTGATGTAATTAGTTTTTAGTCAAATGCTAAGAACCAGGAGCTGGTATATAGTTTAGTTTTAGAGAAAATCGAAACTTATGAAAGTACTTTTTTCTTCCAAAATTATTTTTTTGAGTAGGGTGATTTGCATAAGGTATTATAAAAGGCTAGAGCGTGTAGGTTGGACTTATACAAGACAAAATTCGTATGGGAGGGGGTCTATTTTCCTCCGTTTAGGCGGGAGGGGCAATTTCCAAGAAAAAATCACTTAAAACAGAAAAAAAAATATTAGAAAATAACGGTAACATTTACAGAGTGACGCTATAGCATATTGAAAAGCCAAAAGTCTATTCTTTATAATAATTTTTAAATTTAGTTGTTCGAGTGAACAGTTTTTGAAAAATAAATTTTCCAAGTCAAAATTTTGAAAAAAATAAAAAAAATTTCAGGCTCATTTTTTTCAAAATTTTATGTAATCAAGCATAATTTTTCTTTTCAAAAATTATGGATCTAGGACTTTTACTTTTCAAGATATGAACAAATTAATGAAGCAACTTTCACATTAAACTAAGAAGAATCCGGCTAAATGATCATTTAAGCAACCAGTTGATTATCGTCAAGTTAAAGTTGTGAAAATTGGCAGACAAATAGTTATAATATTAACTATACTTTAGCCCAAACAAAGCTATTCCAGGCTAGGTCAGGCGTATTAGCACTAAAAATTGTATAATCATCTAAATATTTTATATGTACATATGTATTTAAATGCTGATAATATAAAACCTTTCTATAGACATCTAAATTTTTAAATTCGGATAAGTGCTTTTCGATTTATAACCAATTTTATGCCGACAAATTGACAAAATTCTGGATTTGATCTTTTTTATTTGATTTATTATACAACTCGCAACCATTCCTGTGTGCGCCTATCGACAGGAATGGAAGGGACCTACAATTTTATGCCGAATCCGAACGGCTAGACGAGAAGCACTTATTCGTGGCAAGTGATACTCTTGGTGGATTTGTCAATTCCTCGCAAGAGGCAGTAGCCCTGAAAAAAACTTTTTAGTTTTTAGGTGGACGAGACTGGGAAGCGACCTCCCAGACCTCCAGCGTGACAGTTGAACTTGAATCCTCTAAACTTGGTTAAATAGAGCTTAAATTGCCCCTACTTTTTTTTCCAGTTAGATTTACAAATACAAAATTACTCACATATTTGTAGAAGAAGGTTACATCATTATTTTTCAAAAATATATAAATTTAGCATTAACTTTTGAATTTAAAGTACGAAAAATAGAGTTGATTATTCATTAAAATACATTTTTAGTACAAATATTTTGCAATAATTTTTACACAAAAATTAATTTTAAGTTATAAATTTCTACCTAAATTTCATGTATCATTTATTATGAACTATTAAGTAGTACTCAATTTTTAAGCCTCTTAAGTTGTCTAAATGTAGATTTTTTGTAATTTATGATTTGTAAATGGTTATGATTTTTTATGTTAAAAAAATAAAAAAAAAATAGATTTGAGATACGTTGCCTTGCAGTGGTTGACGATTGTTGACAATGAACAAAGCAAAGCATTTCTATGGATTTTATTTGAATTTTTATGAATTTAAAAATATCAATTGTGACACTAATATAGGAGGTACAGATTAAAAAATGAGGTATCAAATTAATGGTTATTTTATTGAGATTAAATATAAGAAAAAATTAAATCAATCCATGCCTACACTCACATGGTATTAAGTAATATGTGTAAAAATTATATATTGTTAATTTATCAGCTCAATGGTACAATAGAAATATAATTTTTTTATACAAATTCCTGGAACATATAGCTATAATTCATTAGTATATTGGAAACCTCTACCACTGTTAATTGAAAAGATATTAATAAAAACCTTTCTTAAATAAATCTGTCAAATGATAAGTTAGAAAGATAACATTTTTACCATTTAATTGCTATCAAATATATCTATAAGATATTAAAATTTTAGATTTTTTCAACTACCCGTTAAAAATCAAATAGATTGAAAAATTGACCAAAATAATTTACCCTTTTTCGAAAATCATTTTGGATATGAAAAAAAAAATCCTGTCAAATATTGCTTAAACATGGATAATTTTTTTGTTCATCCCCCATACAAATATGTAAAAATAAAAAAAAATAAAAAATGTACCCCCATATAACTACTAAGTACTTTTCGAAACGACTATTTATCAATTTTCAGTTTTAAAACCGGGTATATCTCGGTTTGTAGATTTTTAATAAAAAAAGTTGTGCATATTTTTTGCCTTATTTTTCAATATCTTTCAAATAAAAAAATCAAGTTTCTAAGATGTCGCGTTTAGAAGTGAGTTTTTTGACTTTGATTCAGTTTTACCCTATTTTACCCTATTAAATGTGCGAATTTCGAAAATTCCGTTCTTAGTGCAACCCTGAATAAAACTTGCTATCATATAAATTTTAGTATATAGATAGGGGAGATACGCTATGAAACGACGTTTTACTTTGAAGTCATATATTACATACTGTAGTTAAAAACTTAGGAACTCGGGAACTGTCATTAATGAATTCGGAGATAATATTGTACAATTATTCATACACCATATTTTATGAAAATTAAGTTTTTTGTTATATATGTTTTCTTATAACTTACTTATGTCCTTTTCATAACAGCATAAGCATTGAATAGGACAATGGGTGTCTTGAAACGGACTAGGAGCCAATGGCATACTTTGAGCCATATTAATATCCAATGTTTCACAAATTCTTTGCTATTACGCAATAACTTTTATTTAAGTTGTCACATAGTACTAGACAAGGGTTTTCCTCAGAGGGCTTTACATATTTGATGAAGTGTATCATGGCCTTGTGGAAACACTCTTCAGTTATCCAACCACTTGGGTTGGCTAGACCCAATGACCCTTTTGGACCACCTTGCAACATAAATTCCTTGAAATGGACTCTAGGAAACACAAATACAGGAGGAACGGTACCACCAGAAGCATTAATGAATCCAAGCATTGTGACTAACTGTCCTCTCTCTGCCGATGTCACCTGTCCAACTTGTTTACACCCTCGGGCTCCAACTACTTTTGGCGGGTTGGTCACTGTTGAACATCCAGTTTCGTCAAGGTTCCAAATCATTTGAGGTTCAATTTTCTTTTTATTTAATATGTTTGCAAGATTTTCGTAAAACTTACTAACATTTTCTTAGTTAAAAGATGTCGCCCTGGATAGAGAAGTATTTTCAGGTTTGCGTACTGATAATGATGGATTTCTTTTCATGAACCCACGAAACCAATCCTTAGTGGCCTTTTGTTGCTCAATCCATTTTTCGGGTGCTACATGATTTGCAGCTGCAAATTGGTAAGCAAACTCTTTTACCTGGGTTGTAGTTAGTCCATGGCACATCTTCGAAGATCTTTTCAAATAATCTGCTAGTTGTTCCACTTGTTCATGGGTGAAAATTCTTCTTTTTCAAATATTTGGATCATGAGTAAACGTAGGTGAAGACCCTTCAGATTTCTTAACACTATCCCCCAAATATGATTTATATATTTTGTATGCTGATGCAACTGACCGAATTGACTGTCTTTTTTTTAGTACTTCTTCCACAGCAGACTCTATTGCAGCTTTTTCTGGACGAATCCTCTTCTTTGGCGGCATCTGATTGTTAGGAATATATCAAACCAGTTTTAAGAAATAATAAGAAAAGGAAATAATAAGAAAATGCAGGAGTAATGAATCGGACAGCCACTGGCGCATTGAGTCGGCTGTCCGTATCACCGCGACGGCACCTGTCCGATTCATTGCAAATCTAACCTTAAAACAATTTGACAAAATTCCCAATAATTCAGTTTTGATACGACTATAACTCACCGCTCCGTATCTTTTTGACAAATTTCCACAACAAATAAAACCACCACAATTGTAGCTTAATCTAATATTGAATTTTTGATCACTTTGCAAATATACGATGTTTTTACAAAATTACTGCGCTTCAAGCACGTGCGAAAAAGTAAACGAAATAATGACTGCCGGAGTCTGTCGTTATTGTGGGTTTATCTATGGGCATCAGTGCTGCCAACAACCAATACGCATGAATATTTTCGTTCAGAAGTTTTTAAGATATATATGGTGTCCGTAGTAGCCCGTAGCGTAATGGTTAGTGCGTTCGACTGTCACGCTGGAGGTCTGAGATCGCTTCCCAGCCTCGTCCACCTAAAAACAAAAAAGTTTTTTTTCCAGGGCTACTGCCTCTTGCGAGGAATTGACAAATCCTCCAAGAGTACCACTTCTCACGAATAAGTGCTTCTCGTCTAGCCGTTCAGATTCGGCATAAAATTGTAGGTCCTTTCCATTCCTGTCGAAAGGCGCACACAGGAATGGTTGCGAGTTGTTAGTCACAAGGCCCTGGTTCTTCATGAGCCGTTGTGCCACCCGATTTATTTATTTTTGTATGGTGTCCGTTTCATAACCCGTCCGTTTCATCGCGTATTCCCCCTACCTACCTATTTTTAATACTTCTAGTTTGCTGTAGCGTGATTAGTAAAAGTGGTTGTAATTAGGACAATTTTTATTCTTTCATTTATATAATATAAATAAATAAATAATACAAATAATAATAATTTTGTAATACATTTTTTGAAATTTTAAAATTTTTCATCAAGTTTTCAATAATTAAAGAGATCAAATATAAATTTGACGGGACATTTACACACCCTTTTAGTGTGAAATTTGTGGATCCTCCTCAATAAATTTTATACAAAAATTTAGCCACATATAAGGGCTAAATTTTAATATCTTAACTTTAATATTCTTCCCAGTAGAAATGAAGTTATGAGAGTGTTCAAAAAGTGTTCAAAAAGTATAAAGTATGGATGAATGATTTATGAAGTGCTTACCCGACCTTATGTGAGAATATTTTTGTTGAGATTTATTATTCTAGATTTAGAACGTGAAGCACAGAATATTTGGATGGTTTACAAATTTCTATTTGATTCTCCTATTCTTTCTTGAATTTGTTTGTACCTTTCAGGGTTGGTGTAAATCTCTCATAGCCCGACGACGTGAAACGTAATCCATGTTTTTTGATAATCTATATGGATCATTTTTGGTAATAAAATATTTATTGATTTATTCATCTACGGATTTAAAAAAATCTTACAGATTACTGAAAATTAAATATAATATACATATAGTGGAGAAGAGGGAGACTTGATCCCTTTTGTAGTTTTTGTATAATTACTTTTTTATTTAGGTTTTTTAGAAGCCCCTTTCCTATGTTAAAATAAAGACACGTTTATTAGCTTCCAGTTTTGCATAAAAAAAGCACTAAGTTCTAAATATTTAAAGCGATGTTTTAAAAAAATTGAAAGTAGTCAATAGGAACAAGTCTCCCCAATATGGGAGACTTGAACTTGAACATTTTTAATTGAAAGCCAAACAAAAGTTATGAGCATTTTAGTAAAAAAAAATAAAAATCAATGGCCCTAAGTAATAAACGAATTTTGGGTCGAATATAGTTTAGATTCGATTTTTTTTATGGAATAAACCCGAAATTAAATTCGACTCAAAATTCGTTTACTTAGGGCCAATGATTTTCTATTGTTTTTAGGTTGGTTTTTGTTACATTTTTCTGTTTAATTTTTTTATATTTTTTTTTTAACTTTAAATTATGGTATAAAATCTATTTTCCTACAAAAAGTGTTTTAAGATTCATTCTCAAAATCAGCTTAGTTCACAAGTTATACCAAAAACATTGAAAAATGACCAGTGCGATCATTCTATCAGAAATGCATGGGTTTGGTCGAATTTTGTGTTTTGAGCAAGCCTAAAGCCTGGTCCACATCTGTGTCGTGTGTTGTGTTGTGGAGTCGTGTGTCGCTATCGCTACAATGTATTTCATATGAGTAGAACCATATTTGTCTCGTGTGTTGTGTTGCAGTGTGGCGCATAAAATATATGGAATGACAGCGACACAAGACTCCACAACATAACACACGACACCGATGTGGATCAGGCCTAAGTTCCAGACAAACATTCAAAAAAAATGAGTCTGGGGTCGACCCACACTAGTAACTTCCCATTGGTGCACTTGAAAACCATGTACATTCCAACTAACAATTTTACTCCAATAATTATCCATAGAAGCTATTTATACTCGTTTATTGCACTCATTTAATCTCTCTTTCAAAAGGAGAACTTTTTAACTCCTATAGCACCCTAAAGAAGAAAATTTAGTTGCTATGAAGAACATTCTAAGAGAGTTCGAAAGAAGTGCTAAAGGAGTAAAGTATAGAGTGTGAAGAAAAATAAAAAAAAAATCAAGTAGGTAAGCCTAGGTATCGAACTCTGGATGCCTCGCAATACTTGTAGAGCTCGCTTACCGCTCGGCCAATCTCTTATGTGAAATAATTAGCACTAAAAACGATTGACTTTCTCAAAGAATTTTATAACTCGATTTAGCCTGCCGTACGTGAATTAATATAAGAGCCTAATGTTTTCAATGCACATTATGATTTATGCAAATAATAAATATGCCCACATTTTTGAAAAACTAAAAAAGCGTGCACCCATCCGCATTGTTACAAATTAATTATTACAATCACATAACACGTTTTACTTGAATTGCAAATGGTAGCAAAATGAAGTCATGGTGTTTGCAATATAAGCCTTTCCATATTTACTTATATAAACATTATAGCAATCCGAGCAAGATGATAATTTTAAGGATTGCATTAATATTTCTTTGGATCACTATTGGATATGATTAAAGAAACATCAGTTCATCGCAATGTGATGCTGATGTTATTGCTAATTGAAAGTCAGTTATATCACCTTTGACTCCTATACCGATTTCGCTTCCCGTCAGAAGGATTTCTGGGTCACTAAAGAAACGAATGACAATTTAATGTCTGAAATCGGAAGCAATTTTGTTAGTTGGGGTATGTACATATTTACCTAAGTGGTGGGTGGTAGAGTATATACAATATACATATTATATAATTATATATTTTATATTGTAATAACTTTATTTTTAATAGTTTTTTGTCAAGTTTTTTTCATCTGTTTTTCTTATTTAAAAAAAACAGTGTCTGTTGGATTTTTTTCTTAATATTTGGTATTTTGTAATTCTGTGTAAAATAAAATTAGTCTGAAGTGAATATCTTATTCCGTTCTCGAGATATTCCAGATAAATGACATTTTAAAGCCCCTTTTTAAATTGCTGTAGTAAAAAAACAGTTTATTGAATTTGTTAGAAAACCTTTTCAATTCCTTTTCAAATAAAAAAAAATCAAGTAGGTTAGCCTAGGTATCGAACTCTGGATGCCTCGCAATACTTGTAGAGCTCGCTTACCGCTCGGCCAATCTCTTATGTGAAATAATTAGCACTAAAAACGATTGACTTTCTCAAAGAATTTTATAACTCGATTTAGCCTGCCGTACGTGAATTAATATAAGAGCCTAATGTTTTCAATGCACATTATGATTTATGCAAATAATAAATATGCCCACATTTTTGAAAAACTAAAAAAGCGTGCACCCATCCGCATTGTTACAAATTAATTATTACAATCACATAACACGTTTTACTTGAATTGCAAATGGTAGCAAAATGAAGTCATGGTGTTTGCAATATAAGCCTTTCCATATTTACTTATATAAACATTATAGCAATCCGAGCAAGATGATAATTTTAAGGATTGCATTAATATTTCTTTGGATCACTATTGGATATGATTAAAGAAACATCAGTTCATCGCAATGTGATGCTGATGTTATTGCTAATTGAAAGTCAGTTATATCACCTTTGACTCCTATACCGATTTCGCTTCCCGTCAGAAGGATTTCTGGGTCACTAAAGAAACGAATGACAATTTAATGTCTGAAATCGGAAGCAATTTTGTTAGTTGGGGTATGTACATATTTACCTAAGTGGTGGGTGGTAGAGTATATACAATATACATATTATATAATTATATATTTTATATTGTAATAACTTTATTTTAAATAGTTTTTTGTCAAGTTTTTTTCATCTGTTTTTCTTATTTAAAAAAAACAGTGTCTGTTGGATTTTTTTCTTAATATTTGGTATTTTGTAATTCTGTGTAAAATAAAATTAGTCTGAAGTGAATATCTTATTCCGTTCTCGAGATATTCCAGATAAATGACATTTTAAAGTCCCTTTTTAAATTGCTGTAGTAAAAAAACGGTTTATTGAATTTGTTAGAAAACCTTTTTGAATTCCTTTTCAAATAAAAAAAATCAAGTAGGTTAGCCTAGGTATCGAACTCTGGATGCCTCGCAATACTTGTAGAGCTCGCTTACCGCTCGGCCAATCTCTTATGTGAAATAATTAGCACTAAAAACGATTGACTTTCTCAAAGAATTTTATAACTCGATTTAGCCTGCCGTACGTGAATTAATATAGGAGCCTAATGTTTTCAATGCACATTATGATTTATGCAAATAATAAATATGCCCACATTTTTGAAAAACTAAAAAAGCGTGCACCCATCCGCATTGTTACAAATTAATTATTACAATCACATAACACGTTTTACTTGAATTGCAAATGGTAGCAAAATGAAGTCATGGTGTTTGCAATATAAGCCTTTCCATATTTACTTATATAAACATTATAGCAATCCGAGCAAGGTACTAATTTTAAGGATTGCATTAATATTTCTTTGGATCACTATTGGATATGATTAAAGAAACATCAGTTCATCGCAATGTGATGCTGATGTTATTGCTAATTGAAAGTCAGTTATATCACCTTTGACTCCTATACCGATTTCGCTTCCCGTCAGAAGGATTTCTGGGTCACTAAAGAAACGAATGACAATTTAATGTCTGAAATCGGAAGCAATTTTGTTAGTTGGGGTATGTACATATTTACCTAAGTGGTGGGTGGTAGAGTATATACAATATACATATTATATAATTATATATTTTATATTGTAATAACTTTACTTTAAATAGTTTTTTGTCAAGTTTTTTTCATCTGTTTTTCTTATTTTAAAATAAAACAGTGTCTGTTGGATTTTTTTCTTAATATTTGGTATTTTGTAATTCTGTGTAAAATAAAATTAGTCTGAAGTGAATATCTTATTCCGTTCTCGAGATATTCCAGATAAATGACATTTTAAAGCCCCTTTTTAAATTGCTGTAGTAAAAAAACGGTTTATTGAATTTGTTAGAAAACCTTTTCAGCACGTTATGACAATATTATCTGTAAAATAAAATGTAGCCGAGGTCGATATCTTTATGCGTTCTCAAGATTTGGAACGTACGTACATACATACATACAGACATCTTGCTAAAAACGATGGATTCTGATTCTAGAGACCTCAAATCGTGAAGATATGTCAAAATTTTCAATTCGACAAATCGCACCAACTACAATAACTTCCAACGGGGAGTTATTAAAAATCCGTGAATGCAATTGTTCCTTTCTGCCTCACATATCCCGGTATATTTAATAGCCTACTACGCTGCAACTAAACTTCATAAAATTTCATAGAAATTCTTGTGAATCGCAGTTCAGTATTAAGCTCATACAATTTCATTCAAATAATGTTTTGTCGCATCGTGAGGTGTATTTCCGCTGAAGTCGAGTGCGGTTTTACTTTTAAAGGGTCTTCCAAGCCAGCGGGAAAACATTCGGCGCGGCGAAGAAACATTGTTGTGTTG